>JAQFVV010008301.1:0-34960 GCA_028023455.1 Epiperipatus broadwayi
GGATTATATTTTGACTAACAGGAAATACATATTTCAAGATTGTGAATGTTCTTAATAAATTACAATACAAGCAGATCATCGATTAGTAAGGGGTAAGATACATGTTAATGTAAAACCAGAGAGACAAAAATTATTAAGAAAACTATATTTACAGTTGATATTCCTAATCTTCAGAAACATTCTAATGAATCTTAAATTAGAACTTACAAATCGGTTTCAAGTATTAGTAGATTTTGAACATGATTCAGATTTGAATGAAAATTAATATGAAAATAACTGATACACTTTTTAAAAAACTGTCAACAAAGATAGCTGGTAGAAAAAAGCAGCAATTGACTAATAAAATTTCTACTGAGATCTAGAGAATCTTATGGAAGAAAGAAGTGAATATGAAGATATGCAAGAATGATGCATTAAAAAAAGAATTGAATATCTCGGACTTTGTAAAATGGTGCAAGAAAAGAGTTGAAAATGATATAAGAAAGTATAACTGTGAACTAGCAAGAAAAAAGCTGTAGAAGAAAATAAAAGTCTTAAGAATGTAAAACAACATTTTGGTATTGGTAGGAAATTTATATCTGCAATAAGGAAAAGATGAATTATTACTAAAAAGAGGGATGACATTATGAAATTGGTAGAAGATTTTTATCAAGAATTATATAGTAATAAAGAACAAGTACCTCTCTATATCTATTACATCTTCATGAATTGCCTAGAATTTTAAATGAAGAAGTGAGAAAGTAATAAAAAGTAGGTCAGAAAACAAATTGAGGTAAAAGATTCTACCTTTCAAATGTGCTTTTTATCTAAAAGTTTATCGTTTTTATAAAAAGAGAGTTCTAAAACTAGGTCAGAAAAATATTAAAATAAATGTTTTTATATTATTTCACCTGTATTATATCATATATATATATATTACTTTTAATTATATTTAATTATAGAAAACAATAATTAATAATAAAAAAATAATAAAACGAATACTCATAGAATCCTGTCTAAATGTTAGCATCAGTTTCAAATTTGAATCCAATTATGAAGGCATCAAAAGTCATTATTATTAAAAATAATTCGAATAGGTAATCCTTATATGTTGATATAATCTTTTTTTTTTATTTTTAAGCTTTTAACTTTTTTTTACAAAAAAAAATGTTTCTACTAAGAGGGCTTATAAAAGCCCTTATGTAAATGAACATAATTATTACACTGTAAAACAAGTTCAATGGACCGTGAATCATATTTATGGTCATTAAATCTATAAAAAAAAAAAGAAAAATAACAAAATTAAAAATTGTATTTTACAAAAACTTTCATAAAAAATCCAAATTTTATCATAAAAATAAAAGTTATAGCTCATTTTAACCATAACAAGATGGCAGATCGAATGATCTGAGAATTGTAAGTGTACTACTTACCAATTCCGTGCAAAGTCAGTTGAAAGTCTAAATTTTTGTTTAGGGGTTTGCAGGGGCACTTCGGGCTTATATCCATCATAGTCAAAAATTTATATTGAAAAATCAATTTGATTTATATAAAGATAATTCAATCATTGATACAGATTTAAGATGGGTCAACTTATTTATTATAAAGATAAAAATAAAACATTCACTAAAATCATAATAATGTGAAACTTTCCTCACTCAAGGATAAAGTTTATTTTTTTTATCATTTTCTCTTTTTTTACAATCAGAACACTTGACATTTATCTGATACAAGTCCTGATTAACTTTACTTCTAAATAATAATAGCTATAGATTATGTATTTATCAATATTGAATGATTGGTTGACCTGATTAAAGATTAATTTCTGTAAATAAAATTCTAAGCCAATCCTTACCTAAAAATATTTCTAAGATTTCAGTTCACAATTCAAACAAAAACAGGAGTATAGTAGAAATATACAATAACTACTATATTATTAGCATAAATTATACTTCTTACAGAGAAAAGATATTATGAAGTGCTTCAAAAAATAAAACATTCACAACACCACATTGAAAAAAAATACTATCCTATTATGTATTCATAATACTTAAACCCATAATGTAAGATGCAGAATTAGGAGAATAAAAATAAAAGAAAAATAGTTCTCTTCTACTACTACTACTACTACTACTACTACTACTACTACTACTACTACTACTACTACTACTACTACTACTACTACTACTACTACTACTACTACTATTTTATAGCAATATATTCATGTAAAAAGGCAAGGGATGCTCCTACAAACCTAAAAGCCTCAATTCACCTATACAGTCTCATTTTCAAACCATATTTGTGTAAAACTCATGCAAAGCTGCCTGCAAAACAAACAATATATAAATTTACATACAAGAAACAACTCTCTAGCCAAATCAAATTAACCCTAGATGATTTCTCCAATCTATTAATAGTCAGCAACAATCTACATCAACTGAAAAATCTTTTTCCAATTGAAAAATGGTCACAAGTTAAAAAATAATAAACAAGCACTGTTCAGATTGTCTATCACACTATAACTCAAACAAACTTATAAAGTGACATATTGAAGACATAAGCTCAACCCTTGAAGCTATAACAAGGTTTGATGAAGTGAAAGTTCTCATTCATAAGTTTTAATGTGAAAGCAAACACTTAACTCAGCTATATAACCAGAACAACATAGTTTTTAGGCTGAGAAAATTCATAGCATATCTATCAGAACTAATGAAAACCATAGTAAATTAGACAAAATTTCCTATCCCATATGCTTAGGGTATTCCCATACTATCGAAAGATAATTCACTTCTCCCTGATACTAATGTTAATGAGGAACTTCTGAGCCATTTGAAAGTTTTCCTTAAAAAATCTCAGAAAACATCACAGATATTAACAAATGAAACAAACCTCACACAAAATAACTACTTATCAAAACAACAAGTTCTTCATGAAATAGTGCATTTAAAACAACCTAGCTCACTGGCAAATGATCTCATTCTAGCTAACATATACAAGCAAATGGACTACATTATACATTCTTACAGAAATACTATAATCAACTTTGTTCTAAGGAATATCACATCCCTAACTTATCAACAAATGAAAAACTCAAAAAATCCACATCCAACAGTAAATGATTTGGGTCTCATTACATTAAATGACATTGATCAGAAAATGTTTGCTAGAATCGTACTAAAAATGTCTATGTCTTACCTAAGATTTCACCTTACCACTTTGCTGTCAAAAGGTGTAAAGCATCTTAAGCAATATTATTATCACAAGAAACAATACATTATATCAAACAAAACAAACTAACAGCCTATGTGGCATGCCAGGTAAACTTCAAGGCAGCTTTTGACCTCATAAACTGGAACTTCTTATTTTTTTGTACTAAGTCAAATGCTATAAAGCCATACATACCTTATAACAGCAATTAAAAATTACTTTAATACTAGAACAATTAAACTTAAAAATTACATAAGTCTTTCTCAACCCTTTAAGCCAAGCAGAGGCATCCCACAAGCATCTTTACTATTTGCGATATACATAGATCCCAAGATTAGGACATCAAGCAATGCATAGAAGGTATTTTTCCTCCACACCTAGGCACAACCATCAAGATCATATCATATGTTTATGATGTTCTGATAACATTCAGAGACCTGCAAAATATACCTCTGATACTTCATAAACTGAAGAAATTTGAAACTCTAACAGGTTCCACAATACAAATCTTCAAATCATCCTTATGCCAAATAGCTACCAATCGAAGTCTTCCCTCACTCTTCACAGGCACATATTCTTCCTTTCTAGTCATATCTATTAACCTAATCAAAACACAATTAAGTCATCACTTAAATCTCCTTGTCACAGACAAATTTATTTTTTAATACAAAATTGCTCTATTCTATAATGAAGTTTTGCATCATCAATGACATTCTAGGAGGCATACTTATCTATTACAGCCCATGGATGCATCTCCAAAAGAAAACTATTAAGAATATTATGAGAATAGCAAAAGAATATATATGGGGATGAATTAAAAATGCCTTTTCCCTGATTTTCAAGGGTGGGCTTAACCTAACAGTTCCACAATCTTTCACATCCTACATTAGGGCTAAGATGTACATCACAATGACAACCAACCCTTTCCTCAAGACAACTACTTCACTTCTACTTCTGCATGCCATTACTCCATATGCAAATCATCACTTTTTCACTGATCATGCCATTGAGCATGTTGATTTTCTGGACAACTATAACATTAATACTTTAATCAGTCTATCATACAAAGAGCTAAAAGAAATCATATACTCTGATAGGCAACTTTTGTCAACCATATCAACTGTCAGAACACTGAGTAAATTTTAAAATTTATGTGTGCCTCAGTCATGGTTAAAATTCCTACATAATCTGTTACTTGATACAATACCAACAAAGCTATTTCTCATAAACCACTTTAAATTAAACCTAGACCCTACTTGCACATTACTTCTGGAAAATAGAACTCATATCTTTGAAATATGTTCATATTATTTCATCTTTACATTGCTTCACATTCAAGAAAGACACAATTAATTAAAAGAACACTCATAAACAATATAAAAAATTAAAACCATTTAAGGCCTTAGTAACCATTCACACTCTCAGGATATGTGGCTTTTTGACCACAAAAAATACAATGTTTTAAAAAAATAACAAAGATTGGCATAACATATATCTATATGCTCAAAAATACTTACCCAGAAATATAACAAAAAAATAAGGCAAAGCAATACATTCCCGAGATGCTCATTAATGCAATAACAGAAATCATCTTGTTCGAATATATTGTATTCTAAAAACAACCAAAGTAAAGTTTAAAAAAAAAACTTAACAAAAAAAATGTAAAAAGCTCTTAATGTAAATATAATAATTCTTGTAAATAATTTGTTACTGTCAATATTCTTAGTCATAATTTTAAAAAAAAGCATTGTGGCTTTATGTGGGGGTTGTCATTTTGCATTTTTTGGTGAGTGTTATTTTTAATGGAAGTTTATTTTTTATTGTGAATGCATCTCAGCATATGTTCTCTTATTTGGTCACACTGCAGATACTGATCAGAGAAGCAATTGATAGCTACATACCTTCACTGGTCACAAGAGAACCATTGAGGTTTTATGCCTCTTATGTAGATGTAAACTATGGCTTCTTGGTTAGTGATTAGGGTGGGGATAATGGTGAGATCTATGTTCTGATTCAGTTTTACTTTAAATTCAAAACTGTTACTGTATATGGAAATTGGAGGGTCCTAGAGGTAAGTTGGTTGTAACAAAACTTCCAAATGGTTCCATTAATTTTTGGAAGTCCTGTATATAGTAAGCTAAATAGGTGTTTTTATAGTTTGTTGTCTGGCTTTCATAGTGTTTGTTGACAACAATCAACGCAAATTTGCCTAATGTCTTAATCTTTTCTTTAAATCATTTTTTTGCTTTGAATTTTAAAATTCAATAATAAAGTACCTAGTGTTGGAATGATTGGCCAGGTGAAACATGAATTCCCATAAATTGTGTGAGCTTGGGTTTAGCTCAAATTTGTCTTGCAAGTGAGACATTGGCAACCATCTTATGATTGTTTTTTAACGATTATTTAAATCAGTTATTAATGAATTTTTTAAAAATAGCAGTAAAGAATAACAAAAAAATAGGATTAATGATTACATTTTTTTCTTTTTCTTTTGAGAGATATAAAAATTGCATTTAACAATGTTGATTGTGATTGAAGTTTGAATATGTAAAGCTGGAAAAACTTTTGCTATCATGTAGTGAAGCTAAGATTTTCTGCGAGTTAATTAAAAGAAAAAAATTAAATTAAATTTTTCTTTTAATTTTCAAATATTTGACTGTTTTTATTAGAGACTAAAAGATGAAAAGTTTTTTGAAATGTTTATCAACTTGAAATGTAGATCATATTAAATATCCTGAAAACTTCTAAGTATAAAAGACATAGTGTTAAGATCCCGAGTTTAGAACCCAATGTATATCAAGTTAACTAGATTTTTAAATTATAATTATATAAATATTCTAACGGAATTATTTATATATAGAATGATTATTCTAAAAAGTTTATCATAAAAAAATAAGACATCACTTCTCATTTATATCACTTAAATTCATTGATATTTATTTTTTGATGATGCTCCAATCATTATATTCTTCTTCATGCTAGAAGTAGTGATAATTGTAATGAGAAATACCCATTAGATTCAGAGGATTATGTGAATAAAAATAATATATTTTTTTAAAAGTATTTATTACGTAATTGATCACAATTTGTGAATTGTACATACATTTCTTGCATTATAAGATAATTTAAAAGTTATTTTAAAGCGAAAATTAATGAAAGCTTATATGGTTAAGATATGGTTGAAAATAAAATGAAATAAAAAGCTACAAATAGGTTATGTTATAAAATTTTACAGAAATAAAACTATATATAGAGGTTACAATACAATTTTAAAATATTATATGTATCATACATGTTAAAGATCTCTTACTCAGTTTGATTTACATTATTTTCAACATTTGTTTTTTAGTTGACACATTTTATTTATTTCTGGAATTACAATGGACAAATTTCTTTACATGTAACTATCAATAATGATATATATAGTAATGGTGTGGAGAAAGTGGGTAATTGGGGTAATGTGGGGAGATAAAAAATTATCATCATCCCTACATTCAATAATCAATATTAAATATTAAATAAATGAAAATGAGCATGTAGAACAGTAAGGAAATTAGCTACAAGTTCACCTAGCATTAAATAAAAATAATCAAATCATTCATTATCATGATCAATCAACAACAAATAATATTATGAAATCAACAGTCAGCCTTATGACTAAATTTGAAATGGGTCCACTATAATGGCTAATCATTGAACCACTGTCAAACTTGAGGCATATTAAATAAACAATAATTTGGATGCACTGATATAAGTGCTAATCAATCAAAATATAACAATAATCAAGTAATTCTGAGATATTGAAACATGCTGATCATCATCAGTGATCTGGCCTATAGTATCATCAATGCAAATCCATTTACTTCTGTTTCTAATCACGACTCAATCCTTTTTTCTTTTCAAAAATATACAGTACATATAGCCATATAATTCTATAATTAAAAATCACTTCTTTTCTTTTCAAAAACTTTATTTGATGTATATATATATATCCACTTATTTCCAACGTTTCGACTATCTTTACTTTATAGTCATTTTCAAGGATCTAGAAAAAACATTACATTATAAACAAACTTCACATAATAAAAACAAAAATAATCAAAAACAATATAAAGCATATAAACCCCATAAAATTTAAAAATAAATAAAATACATTAAAATCAATTAAATTAAAAACACAAAACATACACCACACTTACTTGACTCCCTTCTCAAAAAACTTTCCCTTTTTACATTTTTTATCCAAAAAACCAATTGTTACAATAAAAAACTTATTTCCTTTTTCTTTCTTATATACTTCAAAAATGAATTTATTTCCAAAAATAATTCTTTATTCATGTCTTATCCAATTCTATTTAAAACAGGTTTATATCTTTTATATATAAAGTCTCTTTTACCATTCTTTCTTTATACAATCTAACCCCCTCCAACATTTTAAGAAAGAAAAAGGAAATAAGTTTTTTATTGTAACAATTGGTTTTTTGGATAAAAAATGTAAAAAGGGAAAGTTTTTTGAGAAGGGAGTCAAGTAAGTGTGGTGTATGTTTTGTGTTTTTAATTTAATTGATTTTAATGTATTTTATTTATTTTTAAATTTTATGGGGTTTATATGCTTTATATTGTTTTTGATTATTTTTGTTTTTATTATGTGAAGTTTGTTTATAATGTAATGTTTTTTCTAGATCCTTGAAAATGACTATAAAGTAAAGATAGTCAAAACGTTGGAAATAAGTGGATATATATATACATCAAATAAAGTTTTTGAAAAGAAAAGAAGTGATTTTTAATTATAGAATTATATATCATTAATGCACTAGCCAAATATAAACTTAATTTCTTATTAACAAAAAATAAAATGTAGTGCATGAATTTTAAAGGTGATACCTTTATGTCATCCTTTAGTATTATATAGATGTCCAAAATACCAACATAAAACCTACATCAACTATATAACTAACCATTATGCTCTAATCTAGCTCAGGCATCAAAAACTCTATAAACTATTACTGTGAGCCAGAGATAAAAATAAATAAATCTACCAGCTTAGTCTAAATAATTGTAATTAATACATAGGTTGAATCTACTATAATTAAATAGTTTTACTGGGATAATTTAAAAATCTCTAGAACACTAAGCTGTATTGAAATCAAGTCACACACTGCCAAATAATGTAACAGATAACTGGAGAAACAAATGAATTTAACACTAAAAATATTTTTAAACAATTATTTAATAACTGATTAACAATAAATAAAAAATAATATGATAATATGAAACTTCAAAACTTTTTCATTTAATCAAAAAAATATAGTTTCCTAAAAATTATGAGTAGCCAATTGATTTGTATTTATTGAATTGCTTTCATTGATTTATTTCATTAAATAACAAAAGTTGGAAAAGCAACATTTCAAAATCACTGATAACAATATATAAATTAGCCTGACTAATCATTTGTTGAATTTGAGAGGGGGAGGCAGAAATATTTCAAAGAACATTTTTAAATTTATTTTTTAAAAAAAAAACACGTTTGTAATTTTGAAGAGCAAAATTGAATTGGTTAAAAACATGTTTCACTAGAATATATTAAAATAATGAAATTATTCAAAATTATCAATTCTTTTATAAAATTATTAAATTTTACAATAAAAATCATTTTTACCTATAACATTTTTGCATATCTTCTTTGCTGTTATAATTTTCCAGTTTCCATAATGCTTTCTTCTTGAAGGCTTCTACACTATGTATATGATTAATTTCTTGCAATGCAATGTTTTTAGGTTAAGAAGCAGCAAGAATTTACCTATTTTATTTTGAATAAATTTTTCAGGTAAGGCTAGCACATAGAGGCTCATGCTCTTGGTTGAAGATATGTTGCACACAACTTTGGGGACATTTTGTTTCTCCTCTACATTTTATACCACTTAAGTAGATTACATGAAGGAAGATGATGTTTAGTGTTTAGCTAACTTAGCATGTGGTTTTCATTGTTAAAAACATTTTTATAACTAAAATTATACTGTTCTAACAGCTTGTTTAAAACTTGTGCTGTCCCATGCAATAGTTTGGTTAATTCTTCTGCTCTGTTTCTTTTTAGCAGATAAGTCAGAAATTCTTTTCTTCTGCTTACTTCTTCAGCAGCTGGATCAACTCTGTATGACTCTCACAAACACTTAGGTTTTTTTTACCACCCCACACCCTTAATTTTGAGACAAGTTTGTCTTTAAGCCAATGGCAATTCAATCTCCAACTTGACAAATTTAACCACTGACAAAGTAGGTCTATTTTTTAAAAAAGACAATATTGTTTACATATTTTCCTCTTTTGTATTAATTAAAAAATTCCAATGATAGTTTTAAATTCATATTTACTTTTTTTTTCTGGCAAAAGAAAAATAAGATAATCAGACTACTTACACTGATTTATTTTTGGAGAGAGATAAAGAGAAAAGAAAAAAACAATTCTAAGTATTTAAAATAAAATTTAAGAAAATTTTAATTTTTTTTTCTTTTAAAACATTATTTATTTATATCTCTTAAAAGTTAAAATTAAATTTAAGAAGATATATTGAAGAGGAAAATATCTTCTCATTTCAAAAATTAAAATTAAAAGTAGTAATAAATTATAATTACTAAAGACAGAGATTAAAAATAACATGTTTATGCTATATTATAATTTTTTTCTCCCTTTTGCAATCATTTATAAATTAGTAAAACAATCACATTCTTTTTAAAAAGGTCTCGAATTTTCATATTACCATTTAGAAAGAAAATCATTAAATTAAATGAACATCCCATTATTATTAAAATCAGCATTTAAAGAATTAAATACCAATTAAAACTAAATTTAAATTTAAGGTACTTGTAATATTGGCATGGCTAATGCCCATAATGTTGCAATACTCCACCCTTAAAATGACCAGACAATGCAATGGGTTCTATATTTCATTTATCATTCTAACTGCATATTTTAATGGTCACTTTATTACTAGTGCTGTTCATGTTTATAGGAATATTCTGGTAAATATTCTAATCCATGCATAATCAATAATCTTTATTTTAGTTGTGCTGTGATATGGTGTAAAAATCTGTTTTAATGCATTTACTCTCAGAAATATTAATCTTTCTTGCAATCCAAGCCTCCTCACTTGTATTATTTTATTACTCCTTTCAGCAGCCCTATTTTTATACTAGTTTTATCTTTCATTTTTGGGAATCTTTATTTGACAATTGGAAGAGCCAAAATCTCTTCTTAATCTTATGTGTTTGTTGTCTAAGCATTTTCACTAATAGCTAAATATGTTTTCTCTCATAACATATACTAATCTGATTTACCTTGTCTGATATGTTATAGTTAACATACTTTTTGTCCACTTAGCTAAGAACTAGCAGTCACTACTTTCAATTGAAATATCTGACCTTGTAAAGATTGAGTATATGTGTCACTGATAAATAGTTTGTATATCTCTGGTGATACTTCATCTGCTACCTTTTTATTACTTGAATTTATTAGACTGGCAATTCAGATTTTTCTTTACATTTTTTTAAACTTTTGATTTATCATGTCCTTGGACTTTTGTTCATTTTTAATATATGTGTCCCATTGTTTCGTTACATATATCATTTTTACCTTCTTCATTTACATATATTTTATTGGATAATCCAATAAATTATTTTCCATCATGACATTTTATATCACTTCCCATTTTTTGTTTATTATATTTTTTTCAATTACATTTTCTTCTAACTGATCAGCAGCAGCAATGACATCAACATCATTACTAGTGGCTTCAGCCTCCATGTTTTATTCATTTGTAGCATTTTAATCAATATCTTTCATTCTTTTATTGCTTTAACTATTTTCTTTAGCATATCTACTATCATTTTTTTATCTTCCTCTTTTTGTTAATCTCTGTTTTTTTCTTCTCTTTGTTGATTGCTTTTTTTTTTTATTTTCTTTAGCATATCTACTTTCAATTCTTTAAACATTTTTCATAATTTGGCTAACATGGAACCATCTTTTACTCTCATAGGTTCCTTTCATTAGTCACTGATCTTTTTCTTTCTGATGATGTTCTCCCTCCAACTTTTTAATTTTTCCTCTTGTTAGCATATATGTTTATATAAATTGCTTTTAATCTTCTACAAATTGTGCTAAATTACCTTTACACACCGGAAATATGAACTTTTAAAATAATATCTTATAAAATAAGATAAACATTAACTTTTCTTTCATGCAATATTCCATCTTGTCCAACAATACTACTATTATTATTATCCCTAATCTGCCTTTTTTAAAACCTTATTGTTTCAATATGAGGCTTTAGTTATGTAATTTATTTATTTCCTCTGCTTCATTCTCTAATTCCACCCTGTTCATGTGCACGTGACTGATTTTCAATTCACTAATATTTTATTATTATTTATTTTTAGTTTAAGTATATATGCATGTACAAAAACAAGTTCATGTAATAAATTACTTATCATGTAATAAAGTAGTTATCACTGCACTAAAATAACTAATATTTCTAAAGTTGTTAAATGAAGCAACACATGAGATTAAGTGTTACAGCTTAACATCCATAAGTAAGCAATATAAATCAAAACCTAAAAAATTATTAATTTATTTAAATTGTCCTAATGATACCATCCTAATGATACCAAGATGATAAAGTAATTGTTTCAGCTTTTAATCAGTTTAAATTATAAACTTCGTTATAAAACTAATATATCCTGATGCTTTTTTATGAAGATTTCTACAAACTATTCTAATACTCATAGATATAAAAATGGGGGTGGGGGGTGTTGATCTCTTCAAAACTCTATTTGTGAAATCTTAGTTTTCCTTCCATTAGTAAAAATGTTTATTTTAATATAATTATTTTAAAACCATATAATATGAATAAAAATTAATGGAGACCCACACAATTTGAAATATTGTAAAGAACTGCTTTCAACCCCTATTTACTAGAAACAAAATCTTATCTATATTACTGGTTAAACGGTCATTTATGACAGGGAGTAATATGGCCGATAAATCCTTAACATTTTGTTATGGGGAGCAACAATGTTTGCAGATAATTATTGCATTTTTATTATTATTTATAATTATAAAATGAATAAAACAAACATTCATTGGCATAATTTCATAAGGTTTTATATTACTGAAAAAATATCAATTTTGAAGTTGAAATATGATTACATTAATTTAAAATTTCTCCAAGTATCATATTTGAACTTTCAAGTTTTCTAGATCCTGTTTTAATTTAATCCTATGGGATGTCATATCTTGTATAAATTGTTTGAAAGGTAAAAAAAAAAATTATTTACACTGTAATGTCATTATTATTTTTAAAAAAGTGCAACCAATTGTGATTTAATAAAAATGTATTTTTTTTTTGATATTGCCATTATAAGTAATTCTCTTTTACATTGCAAATCTATTAATAATATTTAAGACTTTTCAATGACAATCGTTTAATCCTATATTGGGTTTCTATTAGAAATTGACACATTGTAAAATCAAGATGATAATAATATATTTGGCAAAGTAATCTCCAAGTTTCATTTTAGTGAAATTATACATGTTATTTTAATTTCAAATGTGAGCCATTATAATAATATTTTAATATAATGTTATTACAAACTCTAAAATCCATAATCTACGAATGATTTTATACTTCTCAAAATTTCAACATAAATTAGTTAATTGCTATGAGAAAATAAATTTCATAATGATAAAACAGACTAAAAGTACATTGCTATCCCTGTAATTTAAGGACAGTAAAATTCTATAAAAATTGGAAAAAATTATTTTAAAAAATCGTTTTTTGCAAATATAATTTTAACAATAATTGTTTCTGTGATGTGAACTTTGTTTCTCATCAATTAACCCCCCTCCCCCCAAAAAAAATTTCAAAGCTTTACAAAAATATGAAAATTAATTTTTAAGAATTCTATTTGAAAAATATTTTTCATATTCATTTTATGACTTATAATGTTTTTTTTTTAAACAATGTTAAGAATTTTAAACTTCTCTCTTAATATTATAATAAATAAAATTAAAAGCATGTGAAGTGCTTGAATATGAGGTAACCTGCATCAAAAGTGCTAAGCATTTAATATTTTTGGACTTTTTATAGCTTTTCTTACAAGCGCATCACACACTTTTAATTTTATTTATTTTAAAACAATATTTAAATTCCAAAAAATATTAATATTTTTTTCTAAAATAATGTTGTTCTTATAAATAATTTTTTAAGCACTAGACATATTGGAAAATGGTGAACATTTTACCATTATAAAAGTTAAGAAAAATTCAGAAAGAATGAATAATAAAAATGACCTTGTTTGTAATTAAATTTTATGAAAAAATGAATTTGAATTTGAAAGACCTCATTATTAAAATATTTTCAATATTGATACCCTGACGAAAAGTAATGTATATTTTATAAAAATAAAGAAGTCTTGAAAAGTGAATTTTAATTTTAATAATGCTTTACTACAAACTATACTCAATAATCATTATAGTGAAGATATGATATACACTTCTTCACTTATAGGCTATCCAAAAAAATATAAGTAAACAAAAATTAAGGAAGTATTAAAATTAATAAATTTATTACATTTTATGATTCAGCATCAGCTATGTTTTCTGTCTCAGAACACCATTGAAAAGTGTTTGCAAGAACATAAACTGACGATTAGAAAGAAAAAAAACAGATGTGTCTAAGGTAGCAAACCTTGTATGTACCAATGAACATATGTTCAATAGAGAAAATATAAAAATATTGAATAGAGAAGAAAAGATACAAAGAAGAAAATTTAAAAAAGCTGCTCATATGACAATGGCAAAAAATTCCATAAGCCAACCTAGTGTGATTATACATAATGTATGGAGACCACTAATCAACTTTGCTCTTAGGAAAAAGTAGAGAAATCAGGAGGAACCTCATAGATAAGTATATGAAATTTCTACTGACTGTTGCCTTTGACAGGATGGCTCAGTTGGTTAAAGTGTTACCTTAAAATTTAATAAGCAATCAAAAATCTAATGACCCAGGGTCGAATCCCATGCTAGTACTGTCACTGATCAGACCAGCAACCCCTGAAGAAGAGGGCAGAATACTACTCTCAAAACATTGAGCTTATACTAACCTGTTTATATTACTAACAGTTAGTGCATATATTAACCTATTTGCTGTGATATTATTAACAGATGGTTGCATATACTAGCCTGTTTACTGTGATATTACTAACAGTTGAATGTATTTGGAATATTTAAATTAAATTAAATATTCTAAAGATATTCAACACACCTATTAGATGATGGAAATAGTCCAATATAAAAATACAACTAGAACACCATTATCACAAACCTTCAGGAAAACACCATATATGATTGTATTTATTAATAACATTTTATTGGCTTTCATTGAAACATTAAAGCAACAGGAGGGTTAGAGTTAGAATCTACTCATAACAAAACTATTATTTCATTTTTAGTAGGAAAAAAGGTATTGAAGAAAAAGGATCTGGTTCAGAGTGAATTTATTTGTGATGAAAATCTGATAATTTGTTATTCATTTTATTTAAAAAAATTAAGATATGGTTGTTTCCATTATTTTTGAATTAATTTAAATGAGTAAACTCCACATAGTAAATATATAGGTAAGTGTAATAATTTATTATTAATAACCTCATTATTATTTTTTAAAATGTATATATTATCTAATTTTAATTTATATATGTAATTTATATACATAAAAAAAGCATATGTGATATATAATCATAACGTTTTTAAACATTTGAAATTGAAAAATGGAAAAAACTACCTCCCATTGAGTTATGCAATGGCAAAAACACAGGGTCTAAAGATAGAATAGTATCATTATACCTTTTCATGATTTTTGATATTATATAATTCAATGGGAGGTAGTTACTTCCACTTTTCAATTATATATATATATATAAGTCATATTTTGCGGGTTCATCCGTGTTAAAAAAATTTAAATATTGATATACTGATGTTTTGATTTGATCACACAAGTCATTCACTGGGTGATAAAAGGTAGAAAGATGGTTGTAGATGCGCTACAATCACTGATTTGAAAAAAAGTTACAGTTCCACCAATAGGAAAAATGTTAAAAAAATTTTAAAAAAAAAATATTTCCAACTGGGAGGAAGTTTTCATGTATCATCTCACTTATTGATACAATCTGGCCTTTTAAATATCTCAATGGATTCTCTAATTTCGCCCTGGCGGAGATTATCACATCTGGATATGATCCTGGTACTAGAAAAATCAATTTTATGACCTGAATCTATAGTATGGAGTGGATGACTTGTGTGATCAAGTCCAAACATCAGTATATCAATATTTAAATTTTTTTTAACATGGATGAACCTGCAAAATATGTCTTTTATATATCCAACCAGTAAAAATCTTCGTATCAACATATATATATATATATCTGTAGGTGCATGCATGTTGCAAAATACTTTAATGATAGGCAGTTCCATAAGCAATATACACTGTATTGTAATCAAGATTTATTAATAAGGTAAGCTATTATATATAATGTATGCAAAGAAGGAGTTTGGAATAAAATATAGTGGATACCATAGTCCCACTATACATCTAAAAAGTATAATGTGCTAAATACTTATTTCTAAATAAAATTTTATTTACATAAAAAAGAAAAAAAACAATCTCAGATAGAAATATTTAAATTTTGTTGACTTAAATATATGAATTGGAAATTTGTATTGTTATTGGTAATAGTATTTTTGATCACATGTATATATACTGTATTGCATTATACATAATTATATTAAAAATATATAATGTTTTTATATAAGATATTTTAATTTTAAATTTAATTTCATAAATCTATTTAATGTATGATATGGAAAATTATTGTTATATAATTTGTAGACTGTTCACATTTTAAAAATGTTGAAAGATTAAACATTTTACTAGTTTCGTAAAAGCATATTAAACAAGCAAACGATAAAATATTAATAAATATTCTTTATTTGTGTTATTATTATTGAAATATTAAATAAAACTCATTCATTAAAATATAAATAAGGCCCTATTGAAATAAAAATATATTTTAGTCAATAGGCTCAAGATCAGAAACAAACATAACTTAAAAATAATATCATAAATTAGAGTTATGCTAACACAAAAAACTTTTTTATTTGTATGTGAGCATAAAAAGTACTATTCTCCTTTCCATTTAATTAAAATTGATGAACCAGTAATTTATTTGGATGCAAGCGATAATTCTAGATATTAGTTAGAAAATAAGTAAGTCCACTAACATGAATAAAATGATATATATATATATTGTTATCTTTAGCATTAAACCATAAAACATCACATGACAAACATTCTGTATGGAGAGTTTTGCCTCTGTGAATCTTTAGCTTTGGCAGAAGCTAAATGTTAAGTGTAATTTTGTGCCAAGACATCTGAAAAATATTATATAGTTTAATTTTATTATCCATAAATTGTTGCTAATACTTTATAATGCTAGAATTTTGACATATGAGTTACTATATCAGTATTTTATAGATTATATAATTGTAAAATAATTTTACACAGCTTACATTGTAATAGTTTTAAACCTAAATGTTTAACATGCTAAAGTCTTTAAATTGTTAAATAGCTGATAATGTAGTTGATATATAATGTATTTCAAGTTAATAATGCTAATTTACTCCCAATTTAACTGCTAAAATGTTTCATAAAGCTTGTATTAATTTTAAGATTAAGAAATTAGATTCAAACCCTATAATTTAGTTTGCTGCTACATAAATTAAATCTATAGTATTCATTTTAATTTTGACATAATGTTATAGTTAAATATTTTAACCTTATTTACTTAGAAAGAATTTAATAAAACTAATAATTAAAGATAGGATTTTTAAAGAAATGAATAAATGATGAATGAATGAATGAATAAATATTATATTTGTCTAGATTTAAACAATAATAACCAAATTATTAAATATCATTTATAATATTTGCTTCATTTAAATATGTAAATTTCATTTGTATAATATTTTTATTTTGTTCTGATATCTGTAATTTTTAGTAATTATTTTATTTGTAACCAGGAAGTGTTTTTAATTTTTTTTTAATTGTCTAGACAAATGATGGTTTATTTGAAATTTAATATTAATGAGGTAAACTTATATGTGACAATCTTCCCTAGTTATAAATAGGTCAAAGATTTAAACTAATCAGGGAAGAGTTTGTAAGTTAAAAGCTTAATCAAAAGTCTTATAAAAGAGGCACTTGTCTAATAGTATAAATAGGTGAGATTGTCACCTGTTCAAGATCCTCAATTAATTTTAGGTTTATTTTTGTTTGTAGCAGTTGAATATTAAGAACTCCCAGTAAATTTTAAACTATCATTTTCTTTGAATTTTATTGTTTTTTAAGCTTAAGTATGTTAGGCTGATGAATAATATCTAGGCACACCAAGAGAACTGAAATCATCACACCTGCCAGCTCTAGTTATAATCCCATTTAATTATTATAACTTTAGAATGTTATCTTTTAAATTTTCCACATTGGAAAACTTCTGCATGTTGAAATTATAATGATGCAAGATCTATTGTTAATTTCAAGCCATGCAAAATGTCTTGTTGTAGTATTATATTGGACTATTTCCATCATCAAATATGTGTATAGAATGTCTTTAGAAAAATTTAACTTTATTTAAATATTCCAAATACCTTCAACTGTTAGTATATACACAACAAACAGGTTAGTATATAAACATTTCAAGAGGTATTTATCTTTCCTCTTCTTTGGGTGTTGCTGGCCTGACCAGTGACAGTACTAGCATGGGATTTGAACTTGGGTCTTTGATTCTTAAGTTTTAAATTTCAAGGTAATGCTCTAACTAACTGAGCCATCTTGTCAAATGCAACAGTTTGTATTAATTTCATATACTTATCTAAGAGGTTGTTCCTGATTTTCCCACCTTTTTCTAAGAGCAAAGTTGATTAGTGGTTTTCATACATTATGTATAGTCACACCCAGTTGGCTTATGGGATTTTTTGCCATTGTCATGGGAGCAACTTTTTTAAATTTTCTTCTTTGTACCCTTTCTTCTCTTTCAATATTTTTGTATTTTCCCAATTGAACATATGTTCATTGTCACATACATGTTCTTCTACCTTAGATATATCTGTTTTCTCTCCTCTAATCATCAATTTGTGTTTTTGTAAGCACTTTTCAGTGAGATGACTGGTCTCACAAATACATGTTCTTCCACATTCACATGGTATTTCATAGATGCAGTTTTTTCTATTCATCATTTCAAGTTTAGGCTTTGAAGATGTTAGACTTTCTTGTAGGGTGGTGTGGCTCTGGAAAGCTGTTCTAATGTTATACTGATTGCAGATTTTCCTTAATTTATCTGCTATTTTTGGAATGTATAGGTACAATAAAGTACCAATAATTGTCTTTTCT
This sequence comes from Epiperipatus broadwayi, assembly GCA_028023455.1. NCBI lineage: Eukaryota > Metazoa > Onychophora > Udeonychophora > Euonychophora > Peripatidae > Epiperipatus > Epiperipatus broadwayi. The sequence goes on from JAQFVV010008301.1 coordinate 18,677, forward strand.
CTTGATGGTTCTTTTTGTTGCTTGTTTAACATTTTTTTAATAATAGCTAATGTATAACCATTTTTCATAAGAGTTTGTTCTATATAGATCTTTTGTTTTTCCAAATTGCTAGTTTCTGAACAAACTTCTTTTGCTCTGTTTCATAGTGATAGTATAACTCCATGTTTTGTGTTTCTAATGTGATTGGATGTATAACCTAGGTAGTTTTCTGTATGTGTAGGTTTTGGTAAACTATAGTTTTGATTTTCCCATGAGGAAGTCTTATCACAAAAACATTCTAAGAATGACAATTTTTGTTCTTGTTCTGATTCTATTGTGAATTTAATTAAAAGGAATATATTTTTGATATGTTTCCAGAAAGTTTGTAAAAGTGCTTCACCATGTGGCCATATAAAAATGTATTATCCACATAGTGAAGCCAAACTTTAGGTGGATATGGAGTAGTTTTTATGACTAATGTTTCAAGTTCTTTCATGTAAATATTTCTAATCAGAGGAGACAATGGTGAGCCGATAGCCATTCCTTCATTTTGTTTAAAGAATACTGTGTTATGTTGAAATTAGGAATGTTAATAGTTCCATTATACTATCAACAGGAAGAGCTGTTCTGGTTTGTAAAGTATTATCACAATTTAATCTTTTCCTTACAATAGACAATGCTTCGTCACAATACATTTGTTAATAAACTTTCTACATTAAAGCTTATCAGTAAGTCAGTTCTTTCAATATTCATGTTCTTGATTAATTTTACAAAGTTTTTAGAATCCTTGACAAAGGACTGGGTCTTGTGTGCCAAAGGACTTAGAACTTTGAGATGAAATCCTGCCAAATTTGGGCAAGGTGAATCTCTAGAATTAACAAAGGTTTTAATGGAACATGATCCTTATGGATTTTAGGTAGACTATAAAGATGAGGAATTTTTCTGAAATATGATGTTATTTTACTTTTTTCTGAATCTGTGAAGTACTTGTGATGCTTTCTGAGTAATGAGTATAACTTTGTTTCTGTTGTCAGTATTGGATTTTTTGCCACTTTTCTATATTGGCCTGCTGTGAGGAATTCTTGTATTTTGTTCTCATAATCAGTTGTATCCATTACAACTGTTGCATTGCCTTTGACAGCAGGGAGAATAATTATAGATTATTTCTACTTTGAGAGATCTGATTGCTGCATTCCATCAATAATGTAGAATGTTTGATTGATTATTTATTTACTTACATGAGAGTTTCTCAAGCAATAAGAAAATCATATTCTACATTACTTGGAAAAATAAAAGAAATTCCAAAAGAAGAAACTTGCTAACCTACATGGGCATATCAAAAATCATAATGTAGCAAGCAATACATCAACTTTATCTGTTAAAAATATCAGTCTAAATATCTAACAGATACTGAAATTTCAGTTCTTGAAAGAAGATTAAATTTTTCCATAACTCCATTGAATATCCCTTTATTAAATATAATGGCAGCCACTGAGAAAATCATTCAAAAATTTTCTTTAGAAGAAGCATCAGAATTACACTGAAGAACAAAAAGGTCACTTGACAAGCAACAAAAATTGAAGTCTAACATATCCTATGGTGAGAGTAAAGCAATTAAATCTCTCGAAGTAGATAATCTATAATTATTTTCTCTGCTGTCAAAGGCAATGCAACAGTTGTAATGGATACAACTGATTATGAAAACAAAATACAAGAATTCTTTACAGCAGGCCAATATAAAAAAGTGTCAAAAAATCCAATACCAAGTACAGAAACAAAGTTACAAGCATTACTCAGAAAGCATTGCAAATACTTCACTGTTTCAAAATAAAGTAAAATAACATCATATTTTAGAAAATTTTCTCATCTTTATGGTCTACCTAAAATTCATAGAGATCATGTTCCATTAAGATCTATTGTTAGTTCTAGAGATAACCTTGCCAAAATTTGGTAAGATTTCTTCTCAAAATTCTTAGTCCTTTGGCACACAAGACCCAATTCTTTGTCAGGAATTCTAGTCACTTTGTAAAATTCAAGAACATGAAAATTAAAAAAACTGCCTTACTGGTAAGCCTTGATGTGAAAAATTTATTTACAAATGTACCTTGTGAAGAAGCATTGTATATTGTAAGGAAAAGATTAAATGGTGATAATAATTTATAAACCATAACAGTTCTTCTTGTTCATGGTATAATGAAACTATTAACATTCTGTATAAAAACAACCTACTTTCAATATACAACAGAATTCTTCCAACAAAATCAAGGAATGGCTATGGGCTCACCATTATGTCCTCTTATTAGCAATATTTACATGGAAGAACGTAAAACCTTAGCCATAAAAACTACTCCATATCCACCTAAAAAACTACTCCATATCCACCTAAAAAAACTATCAAGAGAAAAGACAATTATTGGTACTATAGCATACTCATATATTCCAAAAATAGCAGACAAGTTAAGGGAAAATCTGCAATCAGTATAACATCAGAACAGCTTTCCAGAGCCACACCACCCTACAAGAATTTTTAACATCTACAAAGCCTAAACTTGAAATAATGAATAGAAAAACACTGCATCTATGAAATATCATGTGAGTGTGGAAGAACATATATTGGTGAGACCAGTCATCCCATTCAAAAGTGCTTGCAAGAGCACAAACTGATGATTAGAAGAGAAAAACAGATGTATCTAAAATAGCAGAACATGTATGTGCCAATGAACATATGTTCAATTGGGAAAATACAAAAATATTAGATAGAGAAGAAAATGTACAAAGATGAAAATTTAAACAAGCTGCTCACATGACAATGACAAAAAATTCCATAAGCCAACCTAATGTAATAATATATGAAAACCACTAATCAACTTTGCTCTTAGGAAAAAGTGGAGAAATCAGGAGGAACTTTATAGATATGTATATGAAATTACTACCGACTGTTGCCTTTGGAAGGATGGCTCAGTTGGTTAGAGCATTATCTTAAAATTCAAAAGGCAAGAATATAAGAACCCATGTTTGAATCCCATGCTAGTATTGTCACTGGTCAGTGCCACAACATCTGAAGAAGAGGGGAGACCAATACCTCTTGAAAAGAATTTGTACATATACTAACCTATTTGATGTGCTATTATTAACAGTTGAATGTATTTGGAATATTTAAATAAAGTTAAATTTTTCTAAGACATTCAATACATATATTAGATGATGGAAATTGTCGAATATAATAATACAACTAGAACACCATAATCACAAACCTTGAGGAAAACGCATGCAAAATGTCTGTTTTAAGATTAAATTTGCCACAAGATATTTAAAATTTTTAGTGGCAATAATGACATTAAAAATTTTAATAATTTCCAGACATTTTATCTAAACACACATTTTATATTAAATATTATCCAGAGTTTATTTCTCTTGAGTAAAAGACTTTTAATTCATTATAAGAACTATGTTTTGATTTAAAAAGTATATTTCATTAGATATTTAAAAGAATTTGTTTGTCTACAAAAAATATTATATTAATAATAGTTTTTATAGTTCAATAATAACTTATACTGTATTCTAATAAAAGGCATTATATTATTAATTGAAAAATGGCATGAAACAATTTACTTATTATGACTGTTGGCTTCCCTTAGAAGAGAAAAATCATTTTAAGGCAGGGAAATAAAAAAATCAACTTGCATTCAACTGCTTAATAAATATTGTAAAGAATTAAAAAGTTTTTCACTTTCTAAAATTGAAATATAAAATATACCTGCAAAATATTTTATGTTTTAATGAATTTAAATAATTTTTTTGCATTTTAATTATTTTATGATGCCTTAAAAATATTTAAAATCCTGCAAATTCTTTTTCTCACTGAGAATTACTTTAAAGACCATTGTGGTTATAAATATGACATTTGGAAATAAGTATTTTTCTTCTGCTAAATACTTTTGTAATTTTGGATAAATATGATTGAGAAAAGCATTCTCCTGCAAAATAATTTCTTTGTTACAACAAATTAATATAATTTTTTGATAAATTAATTTTTGTAAAACCTGAATTTGCAAATTAATGAATATTTATAATAATTTAAATCCATAGTTGTATTTAATGAATGGTCATAAATTTATTTTATTTTTGCAAACATATTTTCATTAAGGATATCAAAAAAATATTTTATCTTCTAGATTTATATTATAGTTATATTATATTTTTATGATGGATATATTTGTTGTCCACAAGATTTTGTTGCCAACATTTCTATTCATGTTTCAGTGTAATCATTATGGAAAGAAGAAACCAGAAGGACTTGATTTTATTTTATTATTTGTTGATGGTAAAAAGGGGCAATTTATTTGTATTTATAATTTTTGCATACCATATTTTATTTCAGCATTATTTTGAAATATTTTAAGTTCTCACAATAGTAATTTATCATATTTGCATATTTTAAAATAGTATTTGTTTCACTTTTTACACACAAATTATTTATTTATTAAGACATATTGTTATGCTGTAAGCTGAATAATTAAAAATATGTTTTTATTATTTATTTTATATTTACTTATTGCCTAATGTTAATAGAGCCATATTTGGCATTAGTTATTATTATTGATGAAATTTTATATTTGTTAGCTATAGTATTTTGTTAAAGATAGTAGATTTATTCTCTCTTTATTTCCCAATGCATATTTATGCCAGAATGGTTAGAGATAATAACATCAGACTCTGTCTTTTATCATGTTGCTTGCTTATTTTACAAGAGATGTCATTATTATTATCTTTCTTATTAATTATTGTTTTGCTAGCATATATTTGTGGTGATAATAGCTTAGACTCTCTCTATTTAAAGGCAATTCTTATTTAAATAACAATTATGTCATGGAATAATTATAAAGAGAATGACTTTAACTTTTTACACAGGCACTTTAAACATTTATAATATCCAAACATGTAGTTTTTGACTATAGAGGGAATTATCATAATGTTAAAGATGGCTGTATTATCTTTAACCTAAATTCACATTTACATAAACCAATCTGATACATCTTGATTTGAGAATGTAATGTACAGTTGATTTCTCTAGTTTCTTCTAATATTGCTTATAGCATATGCTTTTAAAAGACTTATTAACAGGAAATGTGTGACAATTTTCTAGCACATGTGTGAACAATACTTCCTCACACAATATTACATGTAAATATAAATCACCATAGTATTAAATATTAGGTATAATGACAAGGTATAGAAGAAATTAAAATTTTTTGGGGTATAAAAATACTAAATAGAAATTAGTTATATAAAAACTTCTTTTTAAGTAATATGCAAATTTTTTGATTTGCTTTTAGTGCATTTTAATTTATATATAGCAAAGTTTATTTTTAAATTACAAGCCAATAATTAAATAATATATATAATTTTTGTGAGATTGTTAATACTCATAATAAAAATATTTGGCATGTAGGTCATATGTCTTTCTTATTATAATTATAATTTATTGCAATTGTGTTTCTTCCATGTGTTTTTAATTAAATAATGAATATGTCTTGTACAGTATTTTTATTTATTTATTTATTTTGGAAAAGGAGAGAAGGCAAAATTCTCTATTTTATCTTATGAAAATGGCATTTTTCATGATATCATTGTATTATGTTATCAATAATCATATAACATGGTCAAAAATGGTAATAATTTTTAAAAATGTTTTAAGCTTTTTTCTTGAAAAAGTTGGATTAGTGAATACTGGTTGTTAATGAAAGTATTAGATACAAATTAATGATGACTGTCATCGTAAAATTCATAAAAGCAGGGGGGGGGTCTTGATGTTGTATTAACTTATTTTATTAATTAACAATTATTTGTCGCACAATAGCCTTGGACAAGGTGGATAATATACTTTAATGGTCACAACATTTGTCATATTTTACATAAGAAACCAGATTCCATTGTAATGTATTTTTGGTTAATAAAAACAAATAACAACATGAAAGAAGAAAAAAATATGCAATAATTTCAAAATATTCAGATGAGAAATTTCAATTGCAGAAATAAGCAGTGATTAATTACTTAGTTCTGGAAACCATGAGACACCTCAGACTAAATAAAATATTTTTTTAAAAAACTGTTATCCTACTTTATTTAAATTATAAGAATGTATTAATATCAAAATTGAGATTCTCTGCAAAATAATTATAACATAAAATTAATTTTAGTTGGAGTCCAGAAATCTTATCATTTCTTTTATAATGTTTATTTTTAAAAAAATTCTGATTTAACTCAAATAATAAATAAATCCTGTAAACTATATGGTTATTTTGTGTCAAACTGTTTAAAAAGTACATATTTTTATTGAATATCATTGAAACAATTTGACTATTTTAATATAATTAAACCTTTCCAACCTCTCATTACAATTTGTCATAAATTGTTCTTCAAATTTTTCAAAACTTTAATCTGACCCTAACATTTCTTTAAAAATATGTAAATAAATAAGGATAGATATTTAACTTTAATAATTTTCTCATACTTTTTAATACCAAAAAAGGAAGAACATTTAATTTTTGCATATGAAGAAAAAATATTACTTCTAATATAAGCTATGTTTCTGAGAGTCACCAAAGATTCAAATATTATTAGCTTTAAAATTTACAAACCTGTTGATATAAGTTATTTAGTTAAAAGATTATATAAACAAAGTGATATTGAAGATAATATGTAGGATATATTTAAAGGGGCTATTAGTACAAAGTTGCACTTTTACTGCTATAAAATATTTTTCTAACTCACAAAATTAGGTGGTAGTAGAAAGTAATTTATTCTGCTTTGAAGCAAAATCATATATGTTTTTATCAATGTCAGAATAAAATTCCCAAAGAGAAGCTTGAACAAGCCAGTACTTTGATTTAGCAAAAGCAAATTGATAACTTATACACAAACTTGATGGTTGTAGAGGTGTCTGTAGAAAAACTATCATTACCTTATCTAGATTATATAACTGTTTTTTTTTTTTTTTAATTTCACTATTGATAGAATAAAAACAAAATTATTATACCATAACTATGAGACAATTCTCACAAGGTTCCTTCAACTCCAACACAATAAAATTGGTATATATTTACTAATCTGTTCTCTTTATTATATTATATTAAAATAATTTCTAAAAAGTAATATCTTTCTAGAGTTTTTAAAACGTAAAACTTCATGCATAAAATACAAATAATTAAAATACTTGCACAAACTTCTCTCTTTCTGTTATCCTCACTTAATATATTTATCAGTAATCTTTCAATTAACAGAAATAATATAACTGTTTATACCATAACACAATTAAAAAATAGGTATTGCTATAAATATATAAATTTCTTTGTCTAGAGTTGGAAATAATATTTTGCCATAAACTTATTTTTCTTATTTTGAATTGCTAGTGAACATTATTTAGTAAAGTAAAACAAATATGTTTTTATTTTTTAACATTTGCACATTATACTACTAAATATTATATTCCTACTTAGAAAAAAAAAATCTAGTATCAACCTTCTGCAAATTAAATATTAGTTTCAGCATTTGTACTGCTTATTGAAAGTCTCTTTTGCAATGGTATTTGCTCGAATCAAATATTCTTCTACCAGATATCAAAAGAATTTGCCTCAATCAATTTTTACACACACACACATATATATATATATTGTAACGATATATAAATATGTCGTTACATTAATTTAAAATAAAAACTTAAAAGTTCGCAAATAAAAGGAAAAAACTAAACGCTAAAATTAAAATATTGTTAAACGTATATATTCGCACAGATGCTAAACTTTAAAAATATTTTTTTTCATAAACAAAAAAAAAAAAAAGTATTTGAACGTATTTTTTTTAATAAAAAAATACAAGGTTGAAATATAAAAATATTTTAATAAAAAAATAACGTAAGTTAAAGTAAAAACAGGTATTAATTAATTCCTGTAATCTGTAAATGGAAATGATGTTTATTAATTATCTAAAAGCTGTGTAATTAAAAAGTCAGATGAAAAGTTAGATAAGAGAAGAAAGAAATTTTAGCTTGACCAATGGAAGCACTAAGCCTTGGCTCGGACCCTAACGAAAGTGATAGACTAGTGACGTTTTGTTCATTGAATCCTGGTGGATAATATAAAAAGGGAAATACAGTTTTTTTCGGACAGTTCCAGCGTTGTGTGTTTGAGAGATGTGGTATGACGCACATATCACACTCTCTATAAAAAAAAAATGAAAAGACTGTGATACCTTGAACCAGCTATTGCCATCTCCAGAACATTACCTTCCAACGGAGGCGTCGTGGGAATTGAAAGCAGAGGCCTGGACTCTTATACCATAAGCTATATGAAATGAACAATTGTTAAAATCAATCAAGAACTTTAGTAGAGTTTTACAAATTGATAAATAAGCCAACTGAAATGTGAAAAACGGACTCTTATCTGACTTTTGTAAGTCTTTAAATCAAATTAATAATGTTTAATTTTATATGTTTTCCGATTGATAAACATCTTTTCCATTATTTTTTTTTCTTATTGTAAAGATTATTTAAAAGCATGAAATTTAAGTTGTTTATAGACCGCTTGCATGGATTCGTTTGCGGTTAATTATATTTTGGGTTTTCATATTTGATCAAAATATATAGACATTCGATAAATAATGATACCTTATGGTGAGTATCTAAAATGTATTTATTCGGATGTCTTTTAGTTATTGGTGACAACGCAAGTATCTTATGGTGAATACTATTGGGTTACTTATAAGTTTCCCTCTGCGATTGTCGGTATCAATAATTTTGTATTTTGATCGTTTATGTTTATTTTGAAATGTTTTTGATCGTGGAATCTATGTAATCAATCTATACCCAACATTTTTTAACAAATCATGTGCGAACGTATTTAAATGTTAAAATTAAGTCGGGCGTGAATGGCTATATAGTTTGTAAAGTTATATTAAAGGAGGGTAATCTTAGGTTATTCATTTCGTAGTTGAATTGGTTCAATGGATTGGATATATTTGTGTAATTGGTAGATGTAGTATGAGGTCCGCTACGGGCAGGATTATAGATATACGCCACACACCCTCTGTTTGCCTATGGACGGGTTTGTAAGTCGGCAGAAGACCGCAGTCCATTCCTATGGAGTTTTTTGTTTATTGATCTACTTGCCAACAGATGTCACATTCCTGTTGGTGGAGAGTCAATCTCTTCTCTATTTCTACTTATTGTTCAGATGTACATTCCTGACAATATAGTATTTTGTGTTGTCGTATCATGCTACATTGAATACATGAATGTATCAGATGGATTGGTGCCAGTTGATTGCGAAATTTGTTGCCTAAGGTTAAATCAGGGAAGAATATTTTCTTTTCAAATGCAGACCTATGTAGTCCTTTCATACTCGACCCTCTAAATAAATAGTAAACTCATTATTTGCAATCTACTTAAATTTAGAATTAAAGATCAATATAAAATTATAAACGTTAAATTTATTCCTCAAAATTTAAATATTATTTTATATGTGCGTAAATAAATATTTTTATGTGTTAATTTCTGGCAGTGGCTTTTATTCTTTTATAGTTAAGATATAAAATTTATAGATTTTTATCTCTGCGTCTCCGCTGAGCTAGTGACTTGGGCTAACGGTCGGAATATTTAAAGAAAGTGGAATCTTAACAGCGCGTATCTGCCTACTTTATAAATTTTTCTAGGCTCAAATGCCTAGATGGCGCCCTTTGTAGTGCAGATATTGTTTTTGTGGTTAGATTCGATCTTCACTTTCATTCCGATTGGTACAATATATATATACATACAATTATAGGGGTGGCTCCCTTCAGCTATGTAACTCGTACTACTGATACACATGACCACATACATGTGAAAAAGATCAATGATCTCTAATACTGTTATTTTGTACTTAATCAGTACCCATCAGTTGGTCCAGGTTATTATCTCTCACACATATATGTAATTAGTGCTCAGTTTATATTAAGAAAGTAAATCTTTAATCTTTAATGGACAGGCTTCAATTTACTCCAACTCTTCAGCCATCCATATCATTGAAAATCTAATAACAGAATGCCCAAATTCCTTGTTGATGCCAATATTATTAATATTTCCATGTAATATTGGCAACAACAAAGGATTTGGACAATCTATCATCAGATTTCCAATGGTATGGATGGCTGAAGCATTAGAGAGTGGAGTAGATTGAAGCTTATCCATTAAAATTTGAAGATTTGTTATCTTAATATAAACCGAGAACTGATTATATATATATATGTGTGTGTGTAGGATATGATGATCTGGACCAACTGATGAGTTCTGGTTCAGCATGAAATATGTATATTGGAGATTATTTATCTTTTTATACATGTGTAATCATGTGTATCGGTTGTATGAGATAGAGTGGATAGCTAAAAGGAGCTTGAAAGTCTACGTTTAAATCCTTTATAATTATTTCTAAACTTCAAGTATATCAGTTATATTTGTATTCAGGATATATATATATATGAGAACTATTAATTCCAGAATTAATCAAATTATTATTATTATTTTGCTTTTTCTGTAAGCTCAATGATACTTTTAATAACAAAAAATTTCAAAATATTAATGACTAACTTAACAATGAAATATTAGCATTTCATCATATGACTGCAATATTCATTATTTAGTTCATCACATACTTTTTAGAGTTGTTGAATATATTAATAACAAAAGTTCAATTTTTGTTGAAAAATATATAAGAAGCACAGTTTTTGTTTTAGATTGCTTCAAGTCGCAGTAATTTTTGGGCGTTGTTTCTAAAGAAATATTATTTCCTCATCATATTTAAATAGAATATATTTCTAGATTTAATATTCATGCGCTTTTAACAATTTATTAATTCACTAATATATAGGATATATGAGCACAGACCTTCACACGACCCACCACTCTCCATACTATCTCATAACACTGATACACTTGAACACATATATGTTGAAAAGATAAATAATCACCAATATACGTATTTCATGCTAAACCAGCAATCATCAGTTGGTCCAGATTACCATCTCACACATATATGCTATAAGTGCTCAGATATATATTAAGATAGCCAATCTTCATACTTTAATAGACAGGCTTCAATCTACTCCACACTCCAACTCTTCAACTGTCCATCCAATTGAAAATCTGATGATGGAATGCTCAAAGGCCACCCTGAGGTGATTATTTATCTTTTCAACATATATGTGTTTAAGTGTATCAGTGTTATGAGATAGTATGGAGAGTGGTGGTTCGTGTGAAGGTTTGTGCTCATATACCCTATATATATTACCTATATATACACATATATAATAAGCCTGTGTGTTTCACTTATTACATAGTAGAGATGTCTACCCACCCTTTGTATTAAATGGATTATGTCCTATGCATGAGGGGTTAGATTGACCTTAGGTCATCATGGGTGTGACAAAAATCTCGGCCTCAGGGTGGCCTTTGAGCATTCCATCATCAGATTTTCAATTGGATGGACGATTGAAGAATTGGAGTGTGGAGTAGATTGAAGCCTGTCCATTAAAGTATGTGGATTGACTATCTTAATATATATCTGAGCACTTATAGCATGTATGTGTGATGATGGTAATCTGGACCAACTGATGATTGCTGGTTTAGCATGAAATACGCATATTGGTGATTATTTATCTTTTCAACATATATGTGTTCAAGTGTATCAGTGTTATGAGATAGTGTGGAGAGTGGTGTGTCGTGTGAAAGTCTGTGCTCATATACCCTATATATTACATATATAGACACAGGTATATAATGAACCTGTGTGTTTCAGTTAATTCATTAATAGTATACATTATATAATTTCCGACTTAATAATATACCGCATTGTAAATATTTGTTATCGTCTTGAATTTTTTTTTAAAAATAGATGTAAATAAATAACATTTTATGTAAAAATATCTACTTCTTAAGTACATATTTTTAATTTCTTTTCTAAATTGCTCTTTATAAACGTCTACAAAATCATTAATATTTGTATTCATCATAAGTTTAGTACATTAATGAACGAATAAATAGTTATTATAAGCAGACTTTTACTACTGTTTAAAATAGACTGATGAAATAGTTATCTGATATTTTTCTACGCGCAAATCTTTTTTTTTCTAGTGGCACAACAATCTTCTATTGAAAGTGATTTTATTTACAATTTTTTTTATTTATATTTTTCAATTAAACTCACATTTAATTTTATTTTACAAAATTATTTTCTTATACTATTGTAATAGAATGAATGCTTGATAACAAATTATTAGTGTATTGTAAACTATTATTTGTTGGCGTACACATATACCATATACGTATATATATATATATTTAACATGGAATAACAATCGTACATCAAAAACAACATTTGACATCTGGTTAAAAGACAGTAAGATCTTTTTTTTTTTTTTCTGTTTATAATTTGAATGAAGTAAGTTCAGTAAAGTGACCTAACAGAACGAAATGCTGGCAGACTGTTGCTGATAAGCGTACTCTTTTGGCAAACTGGAAAATTAATTTGTAAAGAAAAAAGAGAAAAAATTAATACGTATTGGATTTTATGCATAATTTAGATAGTAGATTTGATATTGTAATTTCATATATATTTACAATTTATAGATAAAACAATTATTTATATTCATAATTCATATACATATATAATATTGGGATAAATATTTTTAAAGCTAGAGAATAACTCTTATGCGTAGATATCAACTCTAAATGTCAAATATGTTTTTAATGAAACTTATTAAAATATATTTAAAAGATATTGCTGTTTTTGCTTGTTTAATGACAAATCTTCATGCATACATATTTAATTTTTTTTAAAAAATCAGTGTAAGATCATTTTTTCAAGTCTTTTTTTTTCTTTTCTAGTAGTAATATATACGTATAAGGTAATATATAGATAAAAATGACAAATATAAATATAAAATGATTTAATTTTGCACTTTAAAATTCACATACGTTTATATTATTAACGATATTATTTACTGGTTCAGCTGTCTAGCAGTCTTTTTTAAAAATATAATTGAAGAATGTATTATATCTGCACTTACTTACATGTATTTATATATATATTTTTTTTTATATGTCATAGCATCGGCCGGGACGCGAACCCACAACCGTCTGCAACCAACTACTTGCTTGCAAAGCAGTTGCGATGACCTCTCGGCTAATAACGCTTGACTTGTATTTATATTATTAATCTATATTAAAGTATATATAACTTTCTTAGATAATATAAAAAAACAACAACATTGTATTAAGTTCTTATTTATTTTGGTTTATATTCTATATCATTATTAACTTCATTAGTTATCTATTCATTGCAAGGTGAAGATTTCACAAAGTTTAATCCAGTTTCTTTGATCTATAGTAATTGGTCTTCACATTCATATCAATAAACTTCCTTATTTTATTTATTCTCCTCATGTATGATTTCTTTATATATGTTTTACCTCTCTTGATATCCGATGTAAGTGTTCATTTGATTATCATTTCTTTCCACAATATATTTAGCCCAACTTCTTTCAATCTTTTAATCCATTCAATAATGTCAATGACTGACTTGTTCTCTCACCCAAAAATGTTACATTTGATTCTTTAAGTCATTTCCATCACCCTTAACTCCATTTTTACTGAGCAGTCTCAAGACTCAGTATTGTTTTTTTGTTACATATTCAAATCTTTGATCAATAAATAAAGATTGGTAAAATATACCAATTAAGTATGTTCTTCCAAACATATACTTTTGATATTATGTTTTTTCTACCAAAAGCTTCCATCCAAATTTAATTTGTTGAATAATTTTATTCTTCTTGTTTTCATTTTTATTAATAATCTGACAATTTATTAAGTTATTTTCTTTGAGAAAATCATTTGAATATTATTTTATTATTGTGTTAATATTTAGCTTTTGCCCTATTTTTTTGCTTCTATCTGTTAATTCTGCAACCTTTTTAAAACATAGCACATTTGTAAAAAAAAAAAAAAAGATCATCTGTAAAATCTATATGACCATAAATAATTTCCATGCATTCTTATTGCCTTATGTTCCCATTTTAATCTATAAAATATTTATTGTAAAACTACAACAAAAAGTTTTGAACATATGGTATCATCCTGTTTTTATAACCTGTAATTTAATTATTGTTGTGGCATTTTGATAAATATTCTTCATTATCTAAAATTTTAATCACAATAAAAATTACTATTGAATTAAATACCTTTAGGAACTATAAATCCAAAGCACAATGACAACTTATATTCATTGGCACTTCCTATAATATCTCTCAATAATTGAATATGATCCAATAGGTTAAAATCCTTTTAAATCCATATAGTTCTTTTGGTTAAACTAAAATTCACAGAAACAAGTAATTATCTCCTTAATAATTTTCAAGATTGGAAGATCTCTACTTTTTGATATTATCTTTATCATCTTTCTTGAATCAATATTACTACTGCATTCTTCCATTAACTTGATACATGTTTACCATATAGACATTTGTCACATAGTTTGCCAATAATTTGTTTATTTCTTTAGTATGCTTCATGCAAGATATCTGATAAAAATTTCATTACTTTCTGATGCATTTCCCTTTTTAAAAAATTTCTAATTATCTTCATCAATTATTCATTTAAAAAGATTAACAATTCATAAAATATAGTAATTGTAAAGTGATTTTTATTTGTTTTTTTTTAATCAATATATAATTCCTAGTAAAACTTTCTTCACATATTATAAATGTATTTATATAGTGGACTATTTATATCATCTAATACCAATATTGAATGTCTTTGAAAAAAATAACTTCCATTTCAATTTTCCAAATAGTAATAGCACACAGGTTAGTATATGGACAATGTTTTGAGTGATAGCTTGCTCTCCTCTCTTCTTCACATGTTGCTGGTATGACCTGAGCAGCAGTACTAGCATGGGAATTGAAGTTGACCCCTTACATCTCCTGAATATTGGAATGGTAGAAGATAATGCTTGTATCAAGTGAGTTTTCCTTCCAAAGTTGGTAAGTCATTACAAAAAAATTCAATTTTCAAGAATCTAAAGATTTCCATGCTAGTACTGTAATTAGTGAGACCAGCAACACCTGAAGAAGGGAGAGGAGAATAATACCTCTCAAAACATAAAGGCATATACTAACCTGTGTGTTATTACTAACAGTTGCATGCAATTGGAAAATATAAGTGAAGTTAATTTTTTCTAAATACATTCAGTACTTAATATAATATGAGGAAACTAATTGGCAAGATATAAATACAACTAAGATACCATCATCTGAAACCTTCAAAAAAAAAATATCATGATCTTTATTCCTTTTTGCTAATAGTTTCATATGTTTGTCTTATTGCTGAAACTGTTTTTGTTGTTGTATACTTTGAACCTTTTATTTTCTTCTCAGATTTTTTTTGCAGATTCACTGTTGTATTTTTTATAGATTACAATTTTTTGTATTCTTTTAATAATATTTTATGGAATTCCAGATTTTCAAATTTTTGCTAGGGATCCCTTTTCTTGTCTCAATTGAAAATTTACTAACATGCTATTTTTTTTTTGTATCAATTATCTTTGTTCCAGTTCTTAGTAGAGTATCAGATATTCTTTATTAAAGCAGTAAACTTTTGAACATTTTAAATATCTGTTCAATACTGTGAAGTCGATTTTTTGCAATTTCTAATTTAAATTCATTGGAATGGTGTTAAAGGTTAGAAATATGAACTTTTAAGCTGTCTTTTTAACAGTTTTATCTCTCTGGTATTGCAATAACATTTATTTTCACATTACGGCAATATATAGATAAAATATAATCCAGTATTTTTCCTCTACCTGAATTTCGAAGTCTCTATATTAATATATTTAGTACTTTTTTAAAAAAAAAATTTATAATATGCAATTTTTCATTTTTTGCGATTTTCCCAAACCTATGTTCTCTCTCATTTCCATCATATTATTAAACTGACTTATAGTACCTTCCAACTTTCAATTGTTTTCTAATTATAACCTTAATTTTTCCTTGACAACTGCACTTGTAAAACACTGTTTGGGATTATCAAATACATTTTTTACATCAATACTAAATCATTGTATTTTTATTACAATATTTTGGTAATAAATCCCTTATTTAGCTTTTTCCTGTTTCAATGTACAAATATTTACAAAATAATATCATTAACATATATTTATCCTGTCTTCAAAAGAACTCAACGCAGATATTCCTATTAAAAACTATCGAGAAACTGTGGGAAAA
>JAQFVV010008302.1:0-34901 GCA_028023455.1 Epiperipatus broadwayi
TTATATTAATTATTTAATTTTTATAGACTTTGTAAACATATCTCCTAAAGAAATCAACAACGTTCTTAATAATAAGTAACCATTACTTTTTATTTTTACTAATTTATTGACAATTAAGTGTGAACGCAACAAAAAGAAATATTTGGATAACTCAGAACATTAATGCATTCCCACTATAAGTCAATAAACGTGCAACAAAATAATTTTTTAAAGTTGATTTATTTTAAATGATTAAAGTAAATAACTTCTAAATTTAATTTAGTTGTCATAAAACATACAAAATATTTGTGATTTTAAAAATATTAAATTAAGTTTTTTTTTTAAATGTGTGTATGCGTAAATAAAAATACGTATATATAATAATTTAAAAACCCAGTCAACACTAGACAATCTCAATATCAATAACATTCTACAATCTCAATCTGTTGTCAAAGTAATGTACCTTTAAGAATATTTATGTTTATATGTTTAGAAATGCTTACGAGTGGGAATTTTTTAGTCCATTAAGAAACATTAGAATATTTTTACATATACATTCAATAAATATTATAATTTTACTTATATACAGTGTCATAGTTACTATTAAGCAAAATCCAATGTAATAGGTGCATTTGTGTTCTAGAAGCTATTAAGTTACATGTTATAAATATTTAAAATAACTTCTTTTAAAATTTTGCATAAATTCTATTTCCATCCTACTGTATGTATGTAATGAAAGAATTTAAGCAAAGTAATTAGTATCTTTTAAAACTTTTTTTCTTGAAATAGAAATTTTTTACTATTACAGTAATCACATTTTAACCCATCTTATTTATTAATACTTAACTTTATAGTTATCTGTTTATTCATATTTCTGTTTGTTCACTTCTGTTTGCCATGCCTTTGTTTTTCGAGATTATTTATTTTGAACTAGATTGAATGTAAAGACTGAGATTCTTTATGTTTTATACAGGCAATTTTTTTATTGTTAGATTTAATCAGCATTTCTCTATTTGTTTATGATTTTATCTAAATTATCCAAACATCCTAAGTTTTTATATGCAATATATACGGATCTGTATATATAAAATACACAAATTTATATATATATATATTAAATACAGTAATATTCATATGAAATTTAACTTATTTTTATTAGAAGCTTAACTTGTGGGACAACTGAATTAAATTATGGGAGTTATGAAATGATGTCTTCTTTTAATTAATCAATGTTATATAGTTGACAAAGTCTAAGAGGAATATAGTCAAAAGTACTTCTAATAAAATAAGTTAACTTTATATGAATATTTTGTATTTAATATGATACCTGGGTTCTCTTTTTACACGTATTTATTTAATGCAATTTTGAAGTTACACGATTCATCTTTCTTTGGAAGTCGGAACTCCGATAATGTGCTATTACATTAAATAATAAATTTTGTGCACTTACATCATATTGAAAGTAATAGCACATTATTGTAATTTGACTTTCATCTTAGTAATTTCAATATTTTCAGTGCTCTATAATAGTAAGATTTTTATGCAATAATGAAATTAAAATCATGATTTCCACATTTTATGTATACACACATTAAATTTTTCAAGATTATAATGTAAATTTGTTCAAACATTGTGCGTGTTAATTTTGCATTTTAAATCACATTCTGTTTTTGCTTTTTAAAAAAGAACGTAATCAATTATTAATCATTTAATGTCCGCAAGTTTATTTTTAATTATTTTCTTATTAATGACACTAATCATGAACGTGCTCTTAAATTCCAACGAGAGCTAAATGGTTGTATGTCTGGATATTGCGAGCTTCATAAACAATTAATAAAACCACCATCTCAAAGATTAATTACTAATTACGTTGTCATCAGAAAACCATTAACCCAACATGAGAGTGAAGTTGGTGCTAGTTGTATTTCCTCTTGTGAAGAATCTGATTTTTTACCAGTTTGCAAATGAACCTGTTTATCGGCAAGTAGCGATAATAATTAAAATGTGTATAAAAATGTCAATTACTGTACTGTAAATTATGCATAAAAATATATTATTTTGAATAAAATTAAATATTATAGTTTAAAAAAAGTTTGTCTTGTATCAATTTTTTCAAATTTGAAATTTTTTATTAGTCATATTTTATTTCCTTATATTTTTTTTTGCGCGAATTTTAAAGTAATTTTACGTTGGTGCTTTGCTTTTATGCGATTTTTGAAAAATCACAGTTCATATCCCCCCTTTTTCAAGGTAAGTTACATCTATTTTTGCACAATTTCATTTGTGTATGTTTTCTGAGGAACCTATCTATTGCGTAAAACAAGACTCAGGTGTATATATAAATTTGTATATTACATATATTTTGGTAAGAATACAGACACTAAACTTAATTTATATATATTTTTTATCTTTATAGTTATATGATGAACTATTTCCAATTTCTAGTTTAATTTTAAATACTTTTAGAGGAATGTAAAATTTATTTATACATTTCTAAATACTTTCAATTGTTTGTAATAACATCAAATTATTACAGAATACAACCTTTTGAGTGTATTATTCATTTTTTCTTTACCTTCTACATGCTTCAATAGTAATAACTGACCTGGAAATTGCACTAATGACTTGAATTTAGGAGGAGCTCTAATCAACTAGGCTATTATTCCAAAAGCCAAAAAACATATGTTACATAAATATCTATAAGAATTTATATAATTTAATATATTTTTGGGAGTAAGATTAACAAATGGTTTTCCAAAATTTACAGATTTTTCAGCTAGATTAATTTATGAAGTTATTTATCATTGTCACGTGACAGCTTCATTATTTTTTTCCTTTTTCTTTCTAGCCAATGTGCTTGTGTTATCCCTAGTTGGACATATTTAGTTATGATATAACAATTATAAAAAATATTGAAATGTTAACACATTCATTCCCAGTCCTTACTTAATTCAATATGTTTTTCATAATAACATGACAAAATTAGATAAGTACATGCCATTAAACATGAAGCATGCTATATATTAAAATGGACCATTTTAATTTTGAAGACGTTATGAAAATATTTTACTAGTTAAATTTAGCAGTAAAATCTATGAAATATTTTACGAGTTAGAACATAATGCACCAGAAAAATTCCTTGCATTGCAGCTTGTAATAGGACTTTATTTCTTTTTAAAACAATATCAAACTGATAATTTGGGAAGTAGTAATGAATAATATATTGTTTGAATTATGTAAATAAATAATGCCTGATTAATTAATGTTACATATACAAAGTAAAGAACCTCAGACGTGAAGATTTTAGTCGATTTCTCAAAGCAAGCTTTAAAATTAAATAAATTCTGTATTATTCTTTATCCATGAAGATGCAATAAATTACAGCTATGGAATACTTTAATATATTTCATTGCAAATGATCAGTCACTTGTAAAAAGTTGTCCATATCATTTTCTTTCATACATCCATTGTACCAAATTATGAACATATTTTTCGTATAAATTCTAATTAGAAATATTTCAAGGTCTTATTTCTTTATAGTCATAATAAAATTTCAACCATTTTGGCATATCTTTTTAATGTTAGTAATTAAACTATCATTAAATATAAAGCAATTTAGATCAATATTCTAAGCAACCATACATTTATATTAATATGTTTTTTTAGTGTTCACTTTTTCCTAAAACTTATATAGATTTATATAAAAAAAAATAACATGAAAAATAACTTAATACAGCAATGATTTAAATATAATGATGTTGAGCCGATTATCTGAATTATGTAAAACCTGGTATTTTATATAATCATAGCTAAAACATTTTGTTTTGTATTCAATTCAGTACTTTCTGTGAATGTAAAAAATTAAACAGTATGGTATTTTTTGAATTCTGAAATGTATTTTAACCAATCTAATAAAACAATCAAAGCTGTCTATTATTATGCACATGAGCAATACTCTACATACAATATAGTTTTAATAGCTTGCTGGGTTACATTATTGTCTTTATTTTTTATATATTTTCAATCTTCCATTTGCTATTTAGAAATAAAGATGATATTTTATGTATTATTCTATTCTGATATTTACATCTTTATTAACACAGATACAGAACTCTCCATAGAGTAGTGCCACTCAGAACAAGCCAGAATAATCCATGAATACAAGAAAGTTCTATGCATAAAATCCCCATCTCATGCTTATTCATTCAATATCTCAGACTAGTTTCTAACTTATGGCTTTATCAGTGAGAAACCTTGTATCTGTGAGCTCTGCACATAGACTGTAGGATCTAATGCAAACCTCCAGAAGCCACCTTTTACTATATTTGTTAACTATAAATCTTTGAGCCCAATATGAAAACACAATATTTTCAGTTCAAGCTCATTTTTTTGTATGGTCATATAGATCTGAACTCAGTTCAACATCTATATAATTTGGTATCTTTGGTTGTTTAATAAACATAGTCACCATAATCTTATTGGACAGGATCTATATGATTATATAAGCAAATGATATTAAATTAAAAACATTACTGTGCTTTCATTTTGAACTGAAATCTTTATAGATAACTAAAATGGTAAAAGGTAACTTCTGGGGGGTTGCATTAGATCCTAAGGTATAAGTGCAGTGGTTTCAGATCAAAGGCTTTTCACTTATGAAAGCAAGAAGCTAGAAACTAGTTTGCCATGTTGAATGAGTAACATTGGGTGGAGATTTTATGAATAAACCTTCTTATGCCCTATCATTACTTTTGTTTGTACTGAGTGGTGCTACTGTATGGTGAGTTTTGCTTCTGGGTTAACAGCTTGTGAAAGAATAAAGAATGCTGATGATATGATGTTTAGCAGTTTAATACATCTATTTTGCTCTTGTTTTTTTATGTTCTACTAATTCAGTATTGCTAACTCTCTGGTCTTACTTCTTCATATTATTATATATAAGAAAAGTACAAATGACAATACTCTTATTATTATTTAAACCTTTGGGTACACTAAACTCTGACTGAATCAGCTAAAAATAAAAAAAAAATAGACTTCAGAAAAATATTTTCCTCTTTTAATATAATTTTTGAAGACTAATGTTATTAACTTTATCTTAAATATGTTGAAAATTACGTATGTCTTCTTCATCACTGTTTTGTTTTTCTCATTAAAATGTGTATATGAAAGTAATATATATTATGAACTGAAAGGGTAGTTGTGGGGATAGTGTAAGTGGGCAGCTTTGGTGCCAGCTAGCTGGTGAAATGTTCCTGTGCTTACGCATGTGAACAGCACCACCTAACATCTGGAACAAGCATTGATGCTTTTGGCCCCTACTGTGAATACTTTTGTGTGTTTATGCATAAACAGTGCCTCTAGCGATGGGAGCACACTATCCCCACAACTACCACTAAAAGAACCTAAAACAATTTTGATATTAGTAACAAAACTATTACCATTTCACAGGTGTAAATTTTTACTATTTGTTTACTAATGCACATATATCCATTTACACTTATTTTTCCAGTTCTTATAATGGTAGTGAATCTAACAAAAGACATTAATTACATGAACTTTATAAATACTCAGATATTAGCAAAATTTCATTCAATTTAGCAAATAATTTAATTTTAATAGATAATGTACTCGTGATTAAGTAACAAAGTTTTAAATACATAAATAGTAATTAATATATGGAGTATTTCTAATAATATTTAATTACAACAACCATAAATTTTTCCTTTGCCAATTATTACCACAATTTGCCTTGCAAATGTAGAATCGATGCATCTACATTTGCTTTATCAATTTTTGTAATGAATAATTTACTTTGCCAATTAATCGTAATACTTATAATATGCTTTAAACATATATAGGTGAAGTTAATAAAAAATTTCACAAATAACATTTAGCTTAGCGCTTTCGGAGTATGTTTGCTCCATATTCATAGTGATTAATATGTGTTAAATATAATGAATGCAAATTTATGCAAATTATTATCCTGTCCATTTTTTAGATAGTGTAAAGCAGGCATCCCTTTGATTGATGGCATTTGAATTGTTCACAATTTCTGCACTAGAAGGTTAAATTTATGATTAAATGCTTTTTGATGTCTGCAAAGATGAAATTGACTTCATTTTTGTTTACCACTCTATTGTACATATATAAGCATAGTGCTACTCTAATTTTTAATGTGTCCTGAGTTTTACCATAATATGTTCCCTTACAGCCAGTTTGAGGGCAGGTAATCTTATATATAACTTGGAGGCTTGGTCTGACTCTATTTTGTCCTTTGTGTTGTTGATCGCTCTCTTAGTATTTGGTGGAGTTCTGAAGCCTATTTTAAATTCCTTAGATAAGCTTGTGACTAAATGTTTGGCCACTTTGGGAATATAAAGTAAACTTAAATGTGGTTTGTCTTCATTAGTATGCTCCTGGGTTGACTTTCTATAGAAAAGCTCAATCCTATTGGCTATAGTTCTGTAGTTGTATCCTACTTTTATTAAATCTCTAATATAACAAGTGGTATTGTTTTTTTTGTCAGCCTCGAACGTTTAAAGTTTAAAGCGTATTATAAGTATTCATCAATTTTTATAAGGATAGCACATTTGACAATGTCATATCAACAGTGATAAACTTTCAATTATAATCATTTGTTAGATTTACTATCTTTATAAAAATTGAAAAAACAAACGTGAATGGAATTACTTTGTTTTGCTAAGGAAAATTCTGACAATAGAGAGCAATTTATTGATATAGACAGTGTGGGGATGTTCCTACCAGTACATATCATTGGGATCATTCCATTCATTTATGTTTACATACAAAAAGATATAAAAAGGAATAGATTTTCAATGATCCCCTGAATGGCAGTCTTTTCTGCAATTTCTTGTGGACAAGAGTGAAAGATAAGACAGTATTTACCAGGTTTGACAATTATTATAAAATTTAAGGTTTGAATAGCTTAGAGTACCTAGATGCTTTTTTCAAGTTTATATGCTATAGTTTTTATTAAAACTGGTAGACATGTCAGGTGGATGTATTACAGCTATATATAAGTGAAGAAATGCATATTTTATCAGTTCAAATTGATAAACTTGAGACATAAAGAATCAAAGTTCAATATGCCATTTTTAGCGTTTGAATATCACGTGATTTTCTGAGCGATAACTATATGATTCACTAATGTTAACATAATCAGAAAACATTTTTTTCGGAATATTTTTTTATTTATTAAAGTACTAATTTAAAATTAAAAAGTATGTATGCTATATACGTGTATACATTTTTTTTCTTTATTACAAAAAGCAGTCATAAAAAATATCCTCAATATTTATAATAATTATATAATATAGGGGTTTGAACACAGGCTTTCAAGCTTCATTCAGCCATCCACTCTATCTTATACAACCGATACACACGACCAGATCATACACATGAAAAAGATAAATGATCTCCAATATACATATTTGTGCTGAACCACCACTCATCAACTGGCCCAGATCATCATCTCTCACACCTGTTTATATAATTAGTGGTCAGTTTTATATTAAGATAGCAAATCTTCACACTTTAATGGATAGGCTACAATCTAGTCCGCCCTCCAACTCTTCAGCCATCCATACCATTGAAAATCTGATTGTGTATATAAAACATACTTGTATTTAAAATAATTATATAAATAAAATAGTTTAACAAAGATTGAATAAAATGTTTTGATATTTTATAATGGTTTCACAATTACGAAGGAAAAAATCACGAGCAAATAAAACAATATAATTGTTATGTTTATGAATGCTGAAAGTTCTCTTTTTTCCTCTCACAAATAGCAAGTATTGACGTTGGATTATATTTCATTTGCTTTAATGATATGTGAAGAATCATGTAATCAAATGATTTATAGAATGCAAACATAACTTCTGCTTGACAATATTTTATCTCTTGCTCATATTGTCAGTCAATATATGACTTCCTAAATAAATAATCTGAGTGATATATTTCTTTTAGTTACAAGTGCGATTTGAATATGTAAATATTTCCATTTACTCTTCTTAATTGAAAAAAATAAATGTGTATAGAGCGAGTTAAAAATTGCTGTAGCATGCTTTAAATGAATTCAAAATTATAAATGAATAAAAAAAATAATAAAATTATTATTCTGCGTATATTTAATAGTATTCTTAAAATCAGAAATTAATAAAAGATATTAATATTGTAGATATTTAATCCGTTTGATGATAATAATCATGCTTGTTATTAAAAATACTTTGTGTATAAGCGTCTTTACCCCAAGGCAGGTTTTAATTAAAACATTAGCTAGATCGTATTGATCAATTTTATTACCTGGAGACAACGTAAAAACACCTTTTGAAGGTCCCTGTGATACAGAATAGTTCATATATCCATTATACTTAAACCTTGGATTTAAATTTAGGCAAAATTAAATCATTTTCTAATGATTTAGACATTTTTGTGTGTGTAGGTAGTTGGCTTATAACTGTATTAATTAATCACCCAGCAGTGTATATCTATCTAACTTTAGTTAAATAGATTTGTATATTTGAGTATTTGATTAAACATCAGGCCCACAATAGACTCAAGCCCTGATTTAAGCATGGTCTGTAAAAGTTGGTGTATATAAAATGTACGCTTTAAACTTAGATGATTCACTTAAGTTTTTTACACTCTTACCAGCGGATGAGTGCACAGAGATTTATAATATTTAAGAAATAGCGCATTATAGTAGATTGACTTCCATTAGAATAACTTTAGCTAAAGAGTAAACCAAGAACGAACAATTACTTAAGCCCTACCACATGGAAAATCGGGTAATCTTCTTTATTGTTTGTCTATTTGTCAATACCTTTGCCTTGCAGTGGGCCAGTTATTACATAAAACTTTTATTTTTCTATTTAAATGATTTATTTAACAACACGTGAATTTAATAGAAAAGCAAAGTGTAGTTATGTACACATATTAAACACAAAAATACAAAAAGAGTCAAGCATTGGTGGTCAAGAGATCAGCACAGCTGCCTTACAAGCAGTTGTCCCGGGTTAACGGATTCGCTTCCCGGCCGATGCTATGATACATGGGGGGAATACAAAATAAAAAATGAAGAAAGTGAATAAAAAAAATTGTAACAAAATATTTTTTGGGGGGATTTTGTTATAATAAATAGCTAGACAGTTTTTTTTTATAATATATTACTTTATATGCTATTTTTTGTTCAAAGAATATAGTAAACATTTAATTGATCTTAATATGATGTGGTTATTATTGTTCCTAAATAATTTTTTAAATTTCCAATTCAAATATTATCGTCAACACCTTACAGATTTACTAACAATGTTAGTTGTAATTATAAATTTATTTAAACGCACATTGATTACGTAAGTAATATTTATTAAGGCTGTAGCCTCAAGAACATGCGTATAAACATGCGATAGTAGGGATCTTTAGAATTTGCATTTAAAATTATTTTCTCATACAAATTTCTAGAACATTTTTTATTCTACTTGGGACTTATTCATACTTGTATTCAATAAATCTTAGGTAGCCTCTATTGCCAGTACATGTAATAAATAAATAAAAATATTGGGGCAGTTTCGTTAAGATGTTTTTTTTTTTTTAAAAAAAAAGTGCAAAAAATAATGAGGGCAACAAACAATGGTGGTAATAAAAATTTGAATCCTTATTATTCCCATTCTAAGTCTATGACCAGAGGTCATCTAGCTTTATTAAACAGTGTCTTTTTTATAATTATTTATTTTCAATAATGTTTGGAATATGATCTTGTTTAAGAATTTTTTTAAATTTAATTTATTTTTTATAACTTTATAATTTGTTTCATAAACTTTCAATCTGTAAACTAAATTGCAGTATTATTTAAATACATTAAATAATACTCTAATTTCTTCAAATACAATTACACAACATTTTGATTATTTATTCATAAATCTTTAAAAAAAATAAAGCCAATAATTTGAAAGAATTACAAATACACATAAAATACATACATAATATATATTGATATAGTATCCCCATTGATCCAATATTAGGAATAACCATATTAATTTTTTTTATTATAATAATTGTAATTTTCAAGATATGCTTTATATATGAGTTATAGCGTTGGTAGGGGATACCCAAGATGGCGATTTCGATACAGGTTTTTAGACTTATTTTAAAATCTAATAACGTGTATCGAAATCGTAAAATCACAGATAAATTTAAAGTTTAGTAAAAACCTTTATAAACAAAATTAAGTTATAAATAATTCTTTACACTGAGGAACATTTTACAGTTGAATGCCTTTTATTAAAATGAAGTGGTTGCAACATAATCATAGATTCAGTGATTAATATCTGACTTAAAATCATTTGCAAACAAACTACTACATATAACATTTAAATATGCATGCATGTATGTTTTATGCCTAGATATAATAAAATGATGTTCTTTAGAGTTTAAAAATATATTTAATATAAAGCCATAGGGGTAATAGAAAATCCTATATAATATGAGAATGGTCAATTTAAAAATTTAAATCTTATTCATTTTAATATATATGAGTATTGATATATTATTTGTTATCAAAATAAGGGTAAATAAGTGTTTATTTATCTTTATAATAATTTTAAAATGTTTTATGTATGTAAAACATTAATACAATATGGCAGATTTTACCACGTTGATAACCAGAAGAAGGGTTTCCATCACTAGGAAATAAATCAGCAACTACTCCCAAGTTTCATGTAAAATTTAAAATTGAGTGAAAGAAGAGATTGAATCAATGTCATTGGTCTATCATGTGTCATACAATATAAAAGCAAATGCTCAAGAAATTTGGAGTTATATGCATTAAAATTTCATCTGATAATCTTCATAAGTTTAAATTAGCAATTGTGGCAGCTTGATTCAGCTATGATTGACTAAAAAGGACTATTGGACATTTGCCTTCAAAGGCAGGTGGTAAACTTTATGATGATCATCATTAAACATGTTAAAGACGATAAAATTTTTATTTGAATAAATTCTAATTTTAACTTCAGAATTATTTAAAAATATAGTCAAATGCTTATGTCTATAAATAGATTTGGAATCATAAAGTTTGCTGTGCTAAATAGACTGGATTTTGCTTTTGTTCTTCAGTTTATGCGAATACCAATTAAGCACATCTCAAAAATTCTGATTTAACTTAAGGATTGTGTTTTTGCTAATTTTCTAAAATTTAATCCTGACTTCTTGAAAAGAACAATTAACTGCAAACTTAATTGCCTTAGGAATCTACTGCCTAATCATCTCTGTAATGAATTTTTTTTTAAAAAAAAACTTATTGTCATTGCTTTAAAATAAAACACTGTATCATAAATGGATAACCATCATTAAAAGGATCTTAAAATTTGTGAAAAACTAAAAATAATGAATTCATCATATTTTCTAATGTGGAAATTAAAAAGGAATAAAATAATGAGTATAGTTATAAAAATGAAGTTTATTAATGAAACTATAGAAAACATGAGCAGAAAGAAAATGGATTAAGTTATTCATAAATTTTCACGAATAACGATGGTTGTATCATTTCTTTTCTTTGCTATGTTTTTCTTTTATATATTTTAATTGCTGTTTGTCAATATTGATCAATGTTTTTTGTCAATAAGAAGGCCAGATAGGATGGTTTCAGTATTTAATTTGATCTAAGATGTTTGTATGTATTATGTTGTATTAAGGAGAGGTTATAATTATGTAATAATATTATTAGATTCTCTTATTGATTATAAGATGCTCTTGTCTTATTGATTTTATATTTTGTTTTCTTATATACTTATATAATATTAATGGTATCACATTATAAATGAGTTTATGTAAATGAATAAATAATGCTTTAAAATGTTTTGTAGGAATAATGAGTTAATCCGTGGCTGCAAGTCATATAGAATATATCTTTTATGATCTTAATGCTATATAAAGTGACCATGTTAAGAATATATTTATTTGGAGAAAAATAAATGTTGTACCTAGTGAACTAAGAAGATACCATTTAATAGTGTGTTCCAATAGAGGAAATATTAAAGGTCTGTAAGGCATAGTTAAATCTCTTAATATGTTTTAGATTTTACGGTAATAAGGATTAATTAAAATCCTATTATTTAGCAACATTTTAAAATAATTTTGTATTTATATGAGCAATATATAGAGTTACACATTTCTGCATCTACCTGCGATTTATTTTTTATAACCACACTTATAAGTAAACTATTTTATGTAAAAAATATCAGAGATATTAATAAAATTAACTTAAACTTATTTACTCCCATATTTATGCATTCTTATTTTGTTTAATAAAATTATTTAATTGTTTTAAAATAATGACTATGCATTTTATTTATTTATCATCATCATTTTGATTTATTAGTATAATCATATAATTTTAATTTCAATCATTTAATTTTAGTTCTACTTTAAATAACTTCATTAAGTGAATACTTTTTATTTTTAAACAGTTCACGATCTTCTCCATTCTTTTTACACCTTTATTTATACGCCAATAGATTTGCATTGGGTATAATCACAAAATGCCCATTTGTGTTCAGTCATATTCTAAGAAACTTTACTATATAAAATGTACAAGAGACTTGATGATGTTCAGAATCCTGAGAAATAATATAATTTAAAGTATTAGTTTGTGATATTATGCTAGTCACAGTATAACGTTTAATGTAATCGTTATATACTTCTTGTCATATGCAATGTCAAAAATGCTATATAAAACCTGAGATTTATTAGAAATATTAATGTTCACATGTAATGGTATAGTAACAGATATTTTTCATATAAAAGTTGTTTTGCTTATTAATTAATTTTTTTTTATAAAAGTTAAGCTAAGATGTATGTCATCACCAACTGAACAATAATCGAATGTTGATGTTGTGTATCTAGTTCTAGTTTAGATTAGAGTCTTTGATTCAAAGTTGCAAATTAGGGTTTTAAAATGAAAGACTGTTTACAGGATCCCTTCATCTTTTAGCAACTGGATTTATTTGCAGGTACTAAATACAACCTCCTCACTCAATTATACCATTACAATATATATATATCATGCTTTCAATATATTTATACTATATTATATTCATGGCATATAGGAAAATTTTGAAAGTATGTTAAGCAGTAATAAACAAAATATTATTAAGAAACTACCTTTTCTGTATGTATTTTCATTTTATCATATATATATATATATTGTAAATATCGATAAATCTATCTATATTTTAAAAATCATTTGTTGTTATTAAAAAAAAATCTCTTTGATTTGATGTTTATATATGGAGTATTATTATTGTTTATGGTTATCAGTTATATTTATAGTTGTTTTGGATTTATTATTTTATTTATGTATTGATGGTACATCGTTGTGAATATTTAGCTATTATTATTATTATTATTATTATTCTTAATGGTGAGATGTTTAATAGTAATACTTATATGTTCTAATTATTATAAATAAATAAAGACATATAAATTGTTGATTATAAAAAAAGATTATTTATTTGTGGTGATTATTAAAAAAATGTAATGTTATTATTTATGTCTATATATATATTTTAAAAGCTGTCAAATAAATTTTCGATTTAATATTTTTTTATATGGTTAATATTTTTTTTTGAATGTTAATTGTTTAAAAGAAAACATATGTAACAATGGTTTTCAAAACAGTATTTGCTAACACATGGAACAACAGCAACAACAAAAAAGAAGCCATTATTATTAAAATAGTGATTAAACAAACTGAAGGATAAAAATTTGTTGTACTTTGTTTCTTTGAAATTGCCATTCTTAAGAATAGTGGAATAAGATAAATTTCTGTAATCAATACATAAACCATGACTGGCTAATATATATATATCGCAGCCAGGGAGCTGCACCATTTCCTTTCATTTATTCCAAAGCAGTTTAAAAAGAAAAACTAAGAAAATTTCAACACATAAATTTCAATGCGTCTGAAGCCGAAATTTGATATAGCTATCTGGAATCTATAATGGTTAATTTAATAATAATCTGGAGGTAACTAAAATTAATTAATATATTGGATTCAACATGTCAATTATTATTTTTTTTTTCAAGGAGAGAAATTTAAAAAAAAAAAGAAGTATATATGTGCATTTGGAAACCAATAATTTTTTTTTAACGTGCTATTTTTTCAATTTAACTTTAGATAGAATGCATTCTAATATTAAACAAATAAAGGAATAAAACAACGAAACAAGTTGACTTTTGAAAAGAAAAATAAACAAGTAAAACTTTGAAAGGTAGTAAATAATTTTATTAATAAATGATATATATATATATTTCAGTTCGATATTTTTTTTTTTACTTTTATTTTTAATTATAAAAATAAAACGTTTTTATAAATATCATTCTATTCAATTCAAGCGTCTTATTTTCTAAAAACAACAAACGTTTAACGAATGTTAAAGTTAATTCTTAGGTAATTTAAAAATTTAAAATATGGCGTATAGGTTTGGGTTGCGTATGAGTTGTTATACACATATATATTAATAAATGAAATTTATATTCGTAAATTTTATTAGAAAAATTTTTTATATTTATTTATCTATTTTCATTTTTTTTTTTTTTGTTTTTTTTTTTTAATTTCATATAATAATTCTTATGCAGACCTAAACAATAATTTTTATATTTGCTGGATATAATTTTTTTTTTCAATTTTGAATATTTGAAAAATATAAATATGGATTTGTGTTTATATTAATGCATACTTGATAAGCACAAATATGTCTTTATCTATTTAATATATATACTTATTGCAAGTATATATGTATATATATTTTTTTGTATTTGGGTTTGTATTTAAAACATTGATACTACCTACAATTAAACCATAATATAAAAATAAAGGATGTTCTATTTGTTTTATAAGTAATGCCTTTGTAATTTATTTGAAAGAGTATTAATATTTTATTCTTATTTTTCTTTTAGTGCCAGAGTCATTATGAAATTAATTGAATTCACAATTTAATAGAGGATAACTTGGTATTTCACTTATTATTTAGTCTTTAAATTACTTACACATATTATTATTCATTGATATGTTTAGATATACATAAATTTACTTATTGGATGTGTATATTGGATTTAATAGAATTCCCTTTGTTTCTGATATATATTTGATTAGTTAGTCATATCAATCTTGAGAATAAATTATAAGGATAGATCTCATTGCTCTGTATGATTTTAGATTTATTTCATGTATAGCTAGTTGGAAGGGCATATAAACAATTTATTTAAATATAACTGGGATAATTTTATCTTTCTTCATTTAAATTATACAATTTATTATATTAGGCTTTCTCAACAATTGGATTCATTTAGATTACATATATTTCATTACATTTATCATCCAATGTTTGAAGCATTATTTTCTTCTCATATATTGACGTTCCATTACATTTGATGTATAATATGTTTATATGATATATTGTCCATTACATTTGGCACCACAAACTGTAGGTCCCAGTTAACTGATGATTGGTATAATGGAGTAAAAGTACGTTCCATTACATTCGGACGCCACAACGTGGTCAGCAAAATATGTTTGTTCAATTGTCCATTACATTTGGATGCCACAACGTGGTCAGCATAATATGTTTGTTCAATTGTCCATTACAATATATATATATATAATTAAAACAAGTTATAATATGTTTGTTCAATTGTCCATTACAATATATATATATATAATTAAAACAAGTTATAATTTTCATAACTTGCTTTTAAGCTTGCATTTTATGATTACTAGAGGAACTTACCAAGATCTGTAAACAAGCTTTGTTTTTATAAGCGCCGAAAGAGATAGAATTCAAAATCTCTATCGTTACCCTATCTCCAGACCAGTTGGTTTCAAGCTTATGGCTCAGGTCAGTGGAGGGCTGGGAGTTTAGAAACTAGATCTAAAATACTAACTCAAAAGTCAGCACTTACAAAACATGTTTCTACCAATTTGAAAGCATGAATTTATCAGACACATAAATGTCTTTAAATCCAGCCTACCAAATCAACTGGTCTGGAGGTAGGGATAATGATAGGGATTTTGAATTCTATCTCTTTCAGAAACAAAAACTCTCCTATAGACCTTTTTCTTAATAAACCATTCATTGGAGGTGGAATTGTAATCTCTTTCTCTCCCCTTCCCCCCACTCATTTTCTGGGTTTTTTTAGATTTTTTAGGGTGCCCCACTTGACCTACCCCTCCCCCCCCCCCTTTATCTTTATAAAATTTAATACACTTATATATTCATAATATACACACACAAATTGAAATGCACCCGCATCTAATCAATTAAAAACATCTATCAATATTCAATACATTATCTATCTGAGTATTTATCAGCAAAATATTAAAATAAAATGTAATTTTTATACTTATTTCTATATAAATTCTAGACTGTACTCTTTAGAAACATTCTTATAATTAAATTATTCAGCCTGTCCATTTTTTTATATTAAAAAAATCAATTTTCCTTTCTATGTATATTTGTAGATATCTTAAAAACAATCAGTTTTAATTAAAATAAGTTTATTGGAAATAAGTCTTTTCTCTTCATGGTAAAACAACAGATATTAAAATAAGTATATTTTAAATGTAAAATATTAAATTTTCAATAAATTATTTTACCATAAATTTTGTTTTGCTTGCAAATATTACTATATCATTAATGGAAGCAATTTTTATACACATGATTTCAAAAAACAACTTACCCATTCTCTCTCATTCTCAATTGTGCACTATTTGGTTTGAAGTATTGTTTGCCTCATTTTCATTTTTATCAAACCAAAACATTTCACCTTTTCATCTCATTACAATTCAGTTTTCTATTTCATAGGTATTGATAAAGCATCTCACCATATATGCCACCATAATTTGCATTCCTAGTTTATTAGGAATTTAAAGAGAATCTTTTTATATTTTATACAGTCTCTTAGTTATAAGTTAACATACCTAAATCGAAGGAATAACTAAACCATTCCCTCACCCATCCTAGTTTTGTAACATTACATTTTGCTGCTCAATATTGGACCTTGAAAATTTAAAAACCTCATAATGGAAACTTTATTATTCATGATCCAATAAGTGATTTGCTTAATTTTAAGAATTCACAAGGAAGTAGTAATTTTTATTTGGTACACATTAGTGCCATTAACATTTAGGAAATGCTTTGAAACAATGGGTGAGAATATGCCATTATTAAAGTTCAGAACTTAATTTTTGCATATTTTTTTAAAGACAGGGTTGTGAAGATTTGTCTCTTTGTTTCTTATGTATGCTTTGTGTGATGGATTTTTTTTTTGATGTAGACAAGAGATAAAAAATCCCGGATAGATCATGTAATTACATTTTGAAAATATAATATAAAATTTTTATTATATATATCTTTAAACATTTGAGTTCACAATATACTAACATTAGTATTAAGCATAATGTTGGTTACTAATGACACAATCTGGGAGGACCTAACATTAATTTGTTGGATATTATGAATATGCTAAGCAATAAATGTAAAAATAGATTCTAATTCTGCCAAAATAGATGTCCAGTTTGCTTCATGTTCAAAAACCTTTGAAGCTATTGAAGAGAGGTTAGATGCTAGCTCAAAGAACCTCAAAGCAAAAACAGATAATAAATCTAAATAACTGGAGAAATTAATTCACACAATAAATAAAAGAATCCAGAGTCAAAATGATAGCTATTGGTGAAGAATCAGAAATTGAAGATATTTTCATGATGGCCAAATTTGATTAATCTAAAGATGAAATGAGTGGAGAAACTCAAAATATAATGATTAAGTTTGAAGAGTGTTGAAAGAAATGATGAAATTTGAGACAAATGGCTGATGAGAATCAGGCCTTAAGAAGGGAATTTCAAACTTTTTTTTAAGTGTGAAAAATAATGCTTCCATTAAAGCATGTATGTACATAAGAAGGCTGAAGTCAAAAGTGCTGTTGACCTTCAAAGGGAAGAACTTTGACAATTTAATAAAATGTACTGTAGAAAACCAGGCTAGTAAGACTAATGATGAGAATGTACATGAGATGTATGAAAAGGTGAATACTATCAGCAACATTGTCTCCAATTGTTTTCAGAAAACTATTAATGAGGTGAACAATTTCATTTTGAAATTAGGGGAGATTAATTATTGTACAATCAGATGAGACAGATATGCTAGTGTAATACAAATGTGAGATACAGAAATATGTAACAAGTTTATATACACAAGTAAATGCATTAAAGTCAGGGGTACAAATGAAAAGTGAACATGTTATAACTTTGGAAATGCAAGAATTTAAATTGGAGACAGAGCACATTAAAGGTAGGCATGTATCTGAAATTAAAAATCACTCTGAGAATAGTAATGTCTCTACAGATCCAGAAAATATGGAAAATCCCAGTTTTAGGTTTAGTAAACTTCATGATGATGATGTTCTGATAAATTCTGATGAATGTTATCATGGTAATCCAACTCAACAGAATAATGATTGTTATAGAACTTCCAATACTTCATGGTTTATCAGCATGAACATTTTAAAATGGGAATATAATGAGAACCCCTTTGAGTATCTCAGCACATTAGAAGAGCTATTTGCTTTGAGCACACTCGGTGAGAAAGAAAAGTTGGTGATTGTTAGAAATCACATATATGCTTCCACAAATGACTGATGTCAGTCACTGTTTGAAAGGCTTCAAACATCTGGTGACCATTGTAAATTACTTATAATTAAAATCATTGTTTAACAGTTTGTTCTATTTGAAACTGGGTTTTTCTTTGTTAATATATAAGCAATGATTTTAATTATAAGTAGTTTATAATGGTATATAAATAATAATACATAATAAATTGTTGGTATTTCTGTTTTTGTAAATGTTTTGTACATTTATTTAAGATATAATAAACAATTGCTTTAAAAATAAAGAATATGAGTAGGTAATTAATTGTAATAGTATAATTTATATAATGAAAAGTCGGATGTATAGATGCCTTAAAGAAATGTTTATAAACAGGTTAGTATATGCACAACGTTTTGAGAGATATTATTCTCCACTTTTTTTCAGGTGTTGCTGGCCAGTGACAGTACTAGCATGGAATTCGAACCAGATTCTTACATTCTTGAATATTGAATTTTAAGGTAATGCTCTGACCAATTTGGATGGTTAGAGCATTAACTTAAAATTCAATACTCAAGAATCTAAGGGTCCAGATTTGAATCCCATGCTAGTACTGTCACTGGTCTGACTAGCAACACCTGAAGAAGAGGGAAGAATAATACCCCTCTAAACGCTATGCATATACTGACCTGTTATCATATTATGATTTAATATATATATATAGTGTATATTTATATATTTGTAGATTCTTGATAATGACTACTAGGAAGTACTTGAAAGGTTGAAAACATGTAAATAATGTATTGAAGTATATATGGGTTCATGTAAATAAATAAAAAGTTTTTAAAAAGAAAAAAAGAAGAAAGTAATTCTACTTGATTTTTTATAAATGAAAGGAAAAATACTGTCTCTACGAATGCGTTTAACGTTTATTTACAGCATATATATATATATATCTCATTTTCACAAATTAGTTCATGTTGTTGATTTATTTACAGTTTTTATGACTAAATATTTTTTAAAAAATATTCTATTTAAATATTCTTTCTAAGCATAAGATCTCAATGCTGACTCGTTGTAAATCGAAAGATTTCGCGAATGTTAATGTGTTATAGAAAATGTGGTCTCAATCAGTGATGTATTTAATAGCCTTACGCTCTCAAATCAAAATGCTTTAGATTCTCCTATTTATTTACAAAGTAGATTGAAGATAAGAGTGGCCACTCTTGTCTTTTAAATAAATCTTAAACCATTAAGCATCACATGATCACTATCTTATACTAGCACATAATTGTTTATAAACAAAGTAAAACTCTCCATACAGTATTGCCACCTTGTGCCAACCAGAGTAATCAATGAATGCACAAGCCTTCTGGCATTCATTGATTACTCTGGTTGGCACAAGGTAGCAATATTGTATGGAGAGTTTTGCTTTGTTTTTAAATAAATCTTGTGTTAAGGTTTGTAAAGGTCCCTACTGTCGTTTTTTCAGGTGCATAGTCTTAAGATTATATAGCCTTAATATATATTAATGGAAGCTTGTATAAATTTTATAAATGTTCATGTTTTATCTTTCTTTAAACAATTGTTTTAATATTACATTTTCATTTTAAATGCTAAAAAAATGTATTGTTATTTCAATTCTCTATAAGAATTATCATTTTTGAAATAAACGTAATCAGTGATTCTTTCTAATTAGAAATTAAACTTATATTTAATGAATTATCCATAAGGGTAAGTTATTTGATTAGGAATTATCCCCCCCCCCCCCATCTATTTTTAAATGCTTCCACTATTATGGCATCCACTCGGAGAATAAGTTTAAAGTCTGATAAAAACTTATCTTCTTTTGAAAATATTTTTATAAATTATAAACATTTCTTCTATGTCAAAATAAGAGTCATAGATCACATGACCATATTCTCGTAAGCTTGTAAGTTATAATGAATGAGGATTTCCAATTCCTCAACAAGCTTTGTGTTAAATGCTTAGCTAGAGAAAGCATTTAAAATATCTCTGTCAAGAACCCCCTCTAAAGCCCTGACCATGGTTTTATGCTTTGGCACTCCTCAGAGAGGTGTCAGGGGGTTCCTGACAGAGATATTTTAAATGCTTTCTCTGGCTAAGCATTTAACACAAAGCTTGTTGAAGAATTGGCAATTCTCATTGTTTATTTCTTCTATGTTTCTGGAAAGATTTTAATTTTCATTTTTAGATTTTTGGTGTACAAATTTATTGTGAGATTTTACGATTTTTTTTAAAAAAGCTTTGATCCTATAATTTTTCATTTTTCTAATTGTAAATATTTTATTTTGGTTTCGGTGTTTTTTAAAATCTTATTTACTTTTTTAAGGATATTTATGAAAAAAACTGTTTTTGTTATTTTCTATAATTTGTCTTTAAATTTTTGATTTATATATGCAATTCTTTAGTTTGTCGTTTTCTTTATTTGTTTAATTAATCGCTTTATCTACTATCTGTCGTTTATCAGTATTTTTCGTTCTTTTTTGTCTTTAAATATATATAAATAAACAAACTAGTGACAGTAGAAAAAGTTCCTCAGTTTAATTTACATTCGTTAAACTTGATACATGAATCAAGTAATGGCCTTTTACAGTCATTGTTTACATGGTTTAACTTTTCACATTTAAGCTTAATGGGGATGAGTAGATAGCTTAATGTCTTGATATCACATTATTCCAACTAAATGTTTGTAAAAATGAATCAGGCATATTGAGCTTTGTGATTGAGCAAAATTGAGTGAAATAAAAAAAAAAAGAGAAAGAAATGAATCATCAGGCATCTAGACAGATAATTTGGGGAAAAAATATATTCAGGACAGAATGATATATATTTCTTGCAGTCAAAAGAAAAACAATTCAATGAATAAAATGAAAAATGTATTTATTGTTTTAAAAATGAAAATATACTGAGATATTGATTAGAAAATATGACTTTATATAAAAGAAAAAAATAAGGGCTTATAATAAAAATATAACGAATGGTATGTAATAATAAAATGGTTTTTAATGAGTAAAAATATTTATTTTTGTTTTCTTTGTATTTATGCTTTATTTTAAAGTTTTTGTCACTAGTAAATTAGATATATGTGTTTATATATATACATAGATAGACGCATATATATTTATACAAATTCGTTAGCTCAAATTTAAATGTTTTTATTGTTACATAAGAAAACATAACAATATTTTTTGATCATTTATAAAACTTGAGTGTAACCTTAGGAATAAGCGTCTGAAAAATTTGAAGGTAGGGACCTCTACAGGTCTTAAACACAAGCTTACGCTATGAAGAATATGTAATGATATAGTAATGTTTAATAAATGTATCGCAGCTACTTACAATCCTATGACCGTTATGTAAAACATTGAGATTTTCCCGTTTCTAAACAAGATTAGAATTTTCTTTAAATAGCCAATTCACAGCCAGCATATAAACCGAGGTATTATTAATGAAAAAAATATTAAAAACCTTCTTAGCTTCAAGTTAATAAGCCATGCGAATATTTTTTTTTCTTGAAGATATTGTTAGAGAGTTCTTTTTTTGCAATGGGATGTTTAAAGATTGTTTTATTTTTTATTTTTGTACATGTTAAAAATACAAAAATAATCACATCATTATTTCGCAATAACATTATGTAATGATTTTAGTCCATATTGTAATATTTAATATTGTAATACATTATGAAAGACTTGATTTTAAACTTAAATATACTTGATTTTATTATAAAACAATTTTTATATTTAGATAAGTTTTACATACTTTTTGAATTTATATAAAACACTTCAAAATCTTATGCAATGTATATTATTATCTATGTAAAGTTATGTAAATAAATAAAATAATTATATATATATATATGATAAACAAAACAAGTTATCAATTTCATAACTTGCTTTTAGCTTGCATTTTATGATCTCTAGATGGAGCTTTACCAATAGCTCCTAACAAGATTTGTTTACATAAATGCCGAGAAAGATAGAATTCAATATCTCTTTCAACATAGTTTCTAGTCTTCCAATCTTTCACTGACGTGACCCAACTAGCTCGAAACCATGGTCTGGAGGTAGGAGACGACGAAAGAGATATTGAATACTATCTCTCTCAGCATTTATGTAAAGAAAACTTGTTAAGAGCTATTGGTAAAGCTCCATTTATCATATATATATATAATGTTCAACATTTTACAATTTTCATAAAAGAGTAGACCAGAATTTTACAATTAAAAATGGTAAAAATAAGGCAGCAATTCCTGACCATCATTTTTCTAAAAAAAAATGTCTCATTTACAGGTTTCAAAATCAAAAAATGAAGCATATAAAAACAAAAGCATGTGAATATTTTTTCCAATATTTCAACACTTTTAATCATTATGAATCATAACTATAAAGATATTAGAGGATATCTTACAAAAATAAGGGAACATGCACTACTTACTTCTGATTTTCAAAATATATTTTCTTTTTGTATTTGTATTAAAGTTTTGTATAGGTCATAAAAAAGAGTCAAAAAGTTGTGAAGAAAAAGAACTTTTGTGTTTTAATTTCTTTAATATTAATTTAGTCAGCAATAAATGAAGATTTTACAGAAAATATTAAGATAGAAGTTTATTTTTCAATGACATGAACAAAGTCCAATTTCATAAGAAAACCCCAAGTTTTTGAATTTTAATTTTAATAGTAAAAATTTGTAGTACTGACATCAAATTATATCTTAATGTCTGGTACCAATTTCAGTACCATTAACACTAACTTTTACTGATTCAGGAAAGAACATTCTTAACCATTATAGAGACTCTTGTAAAATTAAAAAGCATAAATAATATTTCTGACCAATAAAATCCTCATGTCAATACGATGGTCACACATTAAAATGGTCAATAAATTAATTTAATGTAAATGATAATAGGTATATATATATATACTAATAGTTGGTGTATATATATATGATCAATAGATGGCGTCTTTACCAAAACCGCCGAAACAAGTGTAAAATATTTTTACATAAACGCAAAAGGAGTCAGAATTAACTACCTCTTTCATTTTGCTCACCTCCAGATCAGCTGATTTCAAGCTGGTTTGCTTTCGTCAGTGGAAGGATAGAGCTATAGAAACTAGGTCTAAAGACTGACTCTCAAGCATTTATGCAAAATGTTTATATCAGTTTGCTAGCGTGAATTTTTCAGACCGGTAAAGTCTTCAAACTCAGCCTAGCAAGCTAGATATCTATATGGGTCTGATCTCAGTTCAGTTTCACCACATAGTCAAAGTCTCTGCAATATATATCATTGCAAGAAAACTTTAAAGGTACATTTATGAAAAATAAAAACAAGTTAGTCACATAACCTGCTATCACTTGTTATTTATGATCAATAGATGGCGTCTTTACCAAAACTGCCGAAACAAGTGTAAAATATTTTTGCATAAACGCTTGAGAGTCAGTCTTTAGACCTAGTTTCTATAGCTCTATTCTTCCACTGACGAAAGCAAACCAGCTTGAAATCAGCTGATCTGGAGGTGAGCAAAATGAAAGAGGTAGTTAATTCTGACTCCTTTTGCGTTTATGTAAAAATATTTTACACTTGTTTCGGCGGTTTTGGTAAAGACGCCATCTATTGATCATAAATAACAAGTGATAGCAGGTTACGTGACTAACTTGTTTTTATTTTTCATAAATGTACCTTTAAAGTTTTCTTGCAATGATATATATTGCAGAGACTTTGACTATGTGGTGAAACTGAACTGAGATCAGACCCATATAGATATCTAGCTTGCTAGGCTGAGTTTGAAGACTTTACCGGTCTGAAAAATTCACGCTTGCAAACTGATATAAACGTTTTGCATAAACGCTTGAGAGTCAGTCTTTAGACCTAGTTTCTATAGCTCTATCCTTCCACTGACGAAAGCAAACCAGCTTGAAATCAGCTGATCTGGAGGTGAGCAAAAGGAAAGAGGTAGTTAATTCTGACTCCTTTTGCGTTTATGTAAAAATATTTTACACTTGTTTCGGTGGTTTTGGTAAAGACGCCATCTATTGATCATAAATAACAAGTGATAGCAGGTTACGTGACTAACTTGTTTTTATTTTTCATAAATGTACCTTTAAAGTTTTCTTGCAATGATATATATTGCAGAGACTTTGACTATGTGGTGAAACTGAACTGAGATCAGACCCATATAGATATCTAGCTTGCTAGGCTGAGTTTGAAGACTTTACCGGTCTGAAAAATTCACGCTTGCAAACTGATATAAACGTTTTGCATAAACACTTGAGAGTCAGTCTTTAGACCTAGTTTCTATAGCTCTATCCTTCCACTGACGAAAGCAAACCAGCTTGAAATCAGCTGATCTGGAGGTGAGCAAAATGAAAGAGGTAGTTAATTCTGACTCCTTTTGCGTTTATGTAAAAATATTTTACACTTGTTTCGGCGGTTTTGGTAAAGACGCCATCTATTGATCATAAATAACAAGTGATAGCAGGTTACGTGACTAACTTGTTTTTATTTTTCATAAATGTACCTTTAAAGTTTTCTTGCAATGATATATATTGCAGAGACTTTGACTATGTGGTGAAACTGAACTGAGATCAGACCCATATAGATATCTAGCTTGCTAGGCTGAGTTTGAAGACTTTACCGGTCTGAAAAATTCTCGCTTGCAAACTGATATAAACGTTTTGCATAAACGCTTGAGAGTCAGTCTTTAGACCTAGTTTCTATAGCTCTATCCTTCCACTGACGAAAGCAAACCAGCTTGAAATCAGCTGATCTGGAGGTGAGCAAAATGAAAGAGGTAGTTAATTCTGACTCCTTTTGCGTTTATGTAAAAATATTTTACACTTGTTTCGGCGGTTTTGGTAAAGACGCCATCTATTGATCATAAATAACAAGTGATAGCAGGTTACGTGACTAACTTGTTTTTATTTTTCATATATATATATATTCAATTTTAAACAAATGAATTCAAAAACTACTCCATGTTTTATATTTTAAAGAATCTTGCACCCATCTTACTTTACCTATCAAACATAATACTAATATAAGGCATATGATTTAAGATTTATTAATTAGTAATGACATAATCTGGTCAAATGCAGAATTTGAAGATTGAGGTGTTGGGATGACCTAATGTTTTTATTTCAAGTAATGCACTTTATTATTCTTATCTTCTTCAAGAAGTATAACAAACACTCTTTTTTATTGCAGTACCAAATGTATACCATATAATATTAAATTGTCCAAGCACTTTACTAGTGTTCCACAATGCTTTATTTACCATCCTTTTTTACAGTTTACAATTTCGATTGCCCCAGCAATCTTCTTCAGAACTTTATATCTCCTAACCTCAACATGGTACTTTATTATTACTAATAAAATTATGCACATTAATAAAGAAGAGCTTAAAAAGTGGCATTTTTTTTTGTGTGTGCATGTTTGCAAAGGGGCATAGGAGTGAATAAAAAGTAGAAGTCTAGATCACTACTAATAAATGTGAAAGAAGAACTGATGAAAATGTAAACTGGTTTACAAAAGATTATAAATTATCCAAA
Organism: Epiperipatus broadwayi; assembly: GCA_028023455.1. Taxonomy (NCBI): domain Eukaryota; kingdom Metazoa; phylum Onychophora; class Udeonychophora; order Euonychophora; family Peripatidae; genus Epiperipatus; species Epiperipatus broadwayi. The sequence continues at coordinate 26,210 of JAQFVV010008302.1, forward strand.
TAAAGATCTTATGTAAGATGAAGTAAAAAAACTGGTGTAAAATTGAGAACTTTATGCTGCATTGGAATGCTAATAGTTAAAAATGTTATGTAATAATATATATATATATATATATATATATATATATATATATATATATATATATAATAAAATATCTTTATCTAACAATGAAATGATGTATGACAATAGCTGTAATATAGTCATATAATCATAACATATAAAAATAACATAAAAAAGCTCTTTTCAGCTAATTTAAAATTTTTGCCCTTTTCAATATGTCTTAACTGCAAAAATAACCTATATTGCATACATAGTGACATCTACCAGCTCTATATAAAATTAACACAAGCCTATAATTTACACTTAAATATCTTTATAATAACGCATATTATACAACCCTCCATTCATTTTTCATTATCCAATTATTAAAAAATAAAAATAAAAATTATATAGATAAAAATATTAAAATAGGATGGCCAAACAGTAAAAATCTTGATATATTAGTAGGGAATTATAAAATAAATGATGTCATAAAATATAAAAAGGGTATAGTATATAAAATTACTTGTGGGGTTTGCAGTATGCTTTATTATGGACATACATCAAAACAATTAGAAGAAAGGGCTAAAGAACACAATAATGCTATTAATAGAAGAGATGACAGATCTGCATTATATGTTCACTACTTAAAATATGGACATAGAATAGATTGTGTTAAAAATATAAGTCCATTAAATTATATTAAAGAAATTAATAGAAGGAAGATATATGAAACCAATTACATTAATTATAACAGAAATAATTGTATGAACATTTATAAAATGTCAATTAACCTATTTTTTGTTGATTATTTTATTGGCTGAGTGAGGTAAAAGTCTAAACTTTTAATTGGTCAATTCACAAACTCAAGCATCAATTCACAAACTTAAGTGTCAAAATATATTCATATTTTAATATTATATTCACTTTAATTTCATTTGTAAAAAGTATGTTAATAATTTGTCATGTTATGAAAGTGAACAAAAGTTTTTTGAAAAATAAATTTTTATTTATAATTATAAAAATATTCGATAGTGGCAATTCTAAAATAAATGTTACTCACCAACCAAAAAGTTTTGCTGACATCAGTGATTTCTTTTCCAATTTTATGTTGCGGCAAAGTAAATAATTTTTGTTAAAGTCTTAACTATTTTTCTAAAATAATTTTATTTTTAGCATATTTTATCAAAATAATTTATAATTTGTCAAAAAATACTCTTAAAATGGTCTAAAACATTCATTTATCATTTCAAAATGAAAAAAAAGAAATCATAAGTCTTTAGTTATTGACAACCATTTTCTTTCTTGTCAAAATTTAACAGCCAATCAGATTCAAGAAAATATGGCCTTCTTTCTTTGTTAAACCTTCAACATCGGTTTTATTGATTTTTTACTTGTAAAATAATTGAAAAGAGGGCAGCATCTTACAGAACTTTTCTTAACCTTTAAAAATAACGCAAAATCTTAACGGTAGTGTTAAAAATACCAGAATTAGAACAAGTTGATCACGACGTTAAACCATCATGTTTTTAATCATAACTAGCAAAAAATGAGTTAATTTAACTAATAACTAAATAATGAAAAATGAATGGAGGGTTGTATAATATGTGTTATTATAAAGATATTTAAGCGTAAATTATAGGCTTGTGTTAATTTTATATAGAGCCAGTAGATGTCACTATGTATGCAATATGGGTTATATTTGTAGTTAAGACATATTGAAAAGGGAAAAAAAAATAAAATTTGCCAAAAAGAGCTTATGTTATTTTTATATGTTATAATTATATAACTATATTACAGATATTGTCATATATCATTTTGTTGTTAGATAAAGATATTTTATTATTTCTAGGTTTTATTTTTAATTTGCAAAATTCAACACAAAGGATTTATTCTTTGTATTTATATATATATATATATATATATATATATATATATATATATATATATATATATATATATATATATATATATATATATATATATATAAACATTACAAGCATAAAGCTAAACTAGTCAATATAAAATCAAAACTACCCCAAATCCAAAAATTAAACCAGACCAGCATAAAAATATTAAAACACAACTTAAGGTTTCACTGCTACAAGCAGACCTCTCAAGTGTAAAGAACTACAAAAACTACACAATATATATAATATTAAAAACTACTCACAAATCCATTCACTTCCCATTCACCCTTAATATTAAAATAACTCTTAAATAAGTTATTTGCTTCAGAATAATAAATTTTCAATAATAAAGACTCTTTAATTCTTCTTTTGATTTCATTTCTCTCAAAGAAGACAACCTTAGATTCATCAAAATCAATAGTGTGGCCTGTATCTTTTTCATGGACTTACAAAGCAGAACTAAGATATCTATTTTTAACTCTACTTTTATGAACCTTTATTCTTTCATTTAAACTCAAACTATTCCAACCTATGTAAACCTTCTTACAAAATAAAATTAAAATAAAATTAAGTTTTTGATAGAAAGACTATTCCTGGTGTAGTATATTTTATCCCTTGTTTATTTTGTAAGAAGGTTTACATAGGTCAGAGTAGTTTGAGTTTAAATGAAAGAATAAAGGTTCATAAAAGTAGAGTTAAAAATAGATATCTTAGTTCTGTTTTGTATATCCATGAAAAAGATATATATATATATTGTGAAAGGAAATTAATTTTCACACATGCACTATTAGACTAAATTACCATGGATTCACCCATCAATAATGTTTTAAAAGCATTAGAGATTTTTTTTAATATATAAACCAACCCTTAATGATTATGATTAAATTAGGAATTTAACTTTTTATAAGGCTGATGTTTCAAATTGACAAATCATTTGCACAAATTTAATTTATATATCACACAGAAAAATTATCATTGAAAGTATCTATGATTTTGAATTATATTAGTCTGAATATATGTAAATAAATAATATAATGATATATAAAATTGTAATCTTGTGGAAGGAAATTAAATTTCATGAATGCATTATAATATTGATGTTCAATTTGCATGCACTCACCCATCCATCTAATCACACATAAGTGAAGGTTATTCCCCCCCCCCCCACAAAATTGCAATTATATATAACACTAAATTATTTATTTATATATATTGTGTGTGTATTTTATTTATATAGATATTTAAAATATTATGTAAAAATATATCATTTCAGTTATTTTTTTAAGCCTTAAAGGAAATAATGAGGGCAACTTTCTCATGTCCACTTCATACATTTTTGCTACTGCAGCTGATAGTATTATATGATTGTTCATGTGGTAAACAAACACGTATGGGCTGAATCACCAACATGCATCAGACATCCTGATGAGCGTAATGTTTTTACCTTTGTGTTTAAAATCTCAGTTGTCTAAAGGTTGATTATACAGAAACATCTGTTGGTTTAAAAGGATGAATGCTTAAAAGTATTTAGAAATAATCATTTTTACATTTATAATTATAAAAAATAAATCTACATTATGAACTTCACTTCCAGAAATCAGTCAAAATAGTTGTTGAAAGAAGGCAAACATTTTTAAAAAATCTATTGAATGCAGACCTAAGTTCCCATTCAATGGTGACACTTATTTGGTTTACCTACAACTGCAGGGATTATTTTCAAATGAAGAAATATTAAATGAGATATGGTTAGACATTTCGAAGTTATATGAAAGTGAGAAAAAATTGCTTTGAAGAGCGGATAAGTATTTTATAATAAAGGCACAACTATTAGAAATGTAAATGTAGTGGAATTCATTATAAATGAAAATGAAAGAATAATATTATGGATATTAATGGTATATTAGATAGCGTGCTAAGACTACTTGTTTAATTTAACGAAAGATATCAAATGCAAGTAATTATGATTCACGCTTGAAACAATTTCTCATGCTGATGAATATTTCTTTTTATTTAGACGAGATACGCCTAAACAACATTTTAAGATTGTTGGGAATTAATGTTAAACTTTGAAAAGAGTAGAAATATGAAAATATTTATAGGGAAATTTGATATGAAGATAGAAATTAGAAAGGAAATAAACTTGCAATATTTGTGGAAAAAGAAAATCTATATGTTATTAATTCTTCTTTTAAGAAAAATTCAAATTCGAAATGGACATTGAAATAAAGATATAATAAACTAGATTATAATTTGTCTAACATATACATTTAAAAATCATAATGTATTGAACATTGATTAATGAGAGTTAAGATATATATATATAATTTAAATAAAATTGTATTTATATATTGGACTATTTCCATCATCAAGTATTGAATGTCTTTAGAAAAATTTAATGTTATTTAAATATCCTAAATACATTCAACTGTTAGTAATAGCACATAGGTTAGAATATGTACAACATTTTGAGAAGTATCAGTCTCCTCTCTTCTTAAAGTGTTGCTGACCTGACGAGTGCCAGTACTAGCATGGGATTGAGCTTGAATCCTTAGATTCTTGAACATTGAATTTTAAATTAAGACTCTAATTAATTGAGCCATCCTGCCAAAGGTAATAGTCAGTACAAAATTCATATACTTATTTATGAGGTTCCTCCTGATTTCTCCACTTTTTCTAAAAGTAAAGTTGATTAGTGGTTTCCATATACTAATTTTAGTCACATTAGGTTAACTTGTGGGGTTTTCCCCTGATTGTTATGTGAGCAGCTTCTTTAAATTTTTTTTTTGTACTTCCCAATTAAAAATGTATTTATTGGTACATACATGGTCTGCCACTTTAAAAACATCTGTTTTCTGTCTTCTACTCATCAGTTTGTGTTCTTGCAATCACTTTTCAATGGGTCAAATAATCTCACTAATATATTTCTTCAACATTCACATGGTATTTCAGAGATGCAGTTTTGCCTTTAAGCATTTCATGTTTATGCTTTGTAGATGTTAAAATTTCTCATAGTGTGGTATGGATCAAGGAAGATGTTTTGATGCAATACCGATTTCAGATTTTCCTTAATACATCTGCTATTTTTAGTATGTATGGATACACTACCGTACCAATAATTTTTTTTCTTTTGATGGTACTTTTTGTTGTCTATTTAAGGTTTTCTTAATAATAGTCAGGCCAGCAACTCCAGAATAAGAGAAGAGAATATTACCTCTTGAAACATTATGCATATACTAACCTGTGTGCTGCTACTAATATTTAGAATGTTTAAATAAAGTTACATTTTTCTAAAAATATTCTATACTTATATTAAATGATGGAAATAGTCCAATATATATATATACAATTAAAATACCATCATCACAAAAGGAAAATTCAAATAAAATATGTATTTAATAAATATTGTAATAACAAAATATTATTAATAATAAATATAATGCTGATAAACTATCATACACAGTCTTACAATTTGCAGAAAAGTAATAATGATTTAATTAAGATTGCTTCAATTTTCTTGGATCATGAAAGGGCATATAAATATAAATTTAATTTTGATCTTGAAAATGGTAAGATTATTCTGAAGAGAGAAACCACCATAAAAATATTAAGCAGGCAATTTTTATAAATAGAAATAAAATGTTTGTAATTAATTGATAAGCTGCTAACATTAAAATTTGGGAATACTGGGATTTGAATTGATGACATTTATTTCTGTTTAATTTTTAAAATGAAACTGCAGTTAAAGAATATGAGGTAATTAACCGAAAGTAATTTCTGCAAATTGTAAGACTGTGTATAATAATTAATCACTGTTATATTTATTATTAATAATATTTTTATTATTATACATATAACAATAATTAACACAACATTAGAAAAATAAATAATTTGGGTTATATATGTTTATTATATACATAACTTTTAATTACAAGTATATTGTCTATAACCAATAAACATCACATGACCACCACATCTATTTTATGCTTGTGTGTAAGAGACTTGAACTCAGGCTTTCAACCCCCTCTACAACTATATACTCCATCTTTATACAATACACATGAGCACATACATGTAAAAAGATGAATGATCTGCAATATGAGTATGTTATGCTGAGCCAGTACTCATCATTCGATCCAGATCATCATCTTTTATGTATATATACAATCAGTTCTTAGTTTATATTAAGATAACAAATCTTCAAACTCTAATGACCAAGCTAAAATCTTCTCTACTCTCCAACTCTTCAGCAATCAATTTCTTTAAAACTATGTGTCTGTACATTTAAATGGATCTATTAATTTTCTATATGTGAGAGTCAGAGTAACATAAAATCAATAATATTGGGATCAACATAGAATATGAGTTTTCCATCCTCAGATTTTCAATGATATGGATGACAGAAGAGTTGGAAAGTGGAGAATATTGAAGGTCGTCCATTAAAGTTTGATGATTTGCTATTTTAATATAAAATGAGCACTGATTGTATATATGTGTGACAGATGGTGAACCAGACCAACTGATGAGCACAGGTTCAGCACAAAATACATATATTGGAGATAATTTATCTTTTACACATATATGTGATTATGTGTATCCATTGTGTAAAGATGAAGTGGATAGCTATAGGGAGTTTGAAAGTCTGAGTTTAAGTCTCTTTTAATTATATATATAATCATTAAAACTTGTCAACAGACAATCCCAATATCAATGCCAATCAACAATTTCTAAATGTTGTCAAGACAACCATTTTTTAACAGTTAAGGTGGAATCACTCCTTTATTTATGGTCCAATATATTTATATAGACACTTTTCAACTTGACCACAGAAATTGGAAATTATTGTTACAAAGAAGTTTAAATAAATTTCCTTAAACAGACTTTTTAAACAGATAAATATAACCTATTTTGAACTGAAGTTATAATTTTCAAATAGCATCCAAAGTATTACTTAAATAGTAAGTATAGGGGATTTGAACTCAGACTTTCAAGAACTTTCAACTATCCATGCTATTTTTATACCATTGATCACATGACCACACACATGTAGAAAAGATAAATAATAAAGACCAATATACATATTTCGTGGTGTTGTCCAGATCATTATCTCCCACACATATATAAAATCAGTTTTCAGTTTTATATTTAGATATAATACCCTCATATTTTAATGGACAAGCTTCAATCTGTTCCCATCTCCAACTCATCAGTCATCCATCCCATTGAAAATCTGATGATGGAACACCCAAATTTCATGCTGATGCCAATATTATTGCTATGCCAATCTTGACCTCAAGTCACTTTGACCCCACATGTATAGGACCTTTATTCATTCAAATACATGGAAGAGCAATGAACAGGATACAGGTTAATGTGTGGTTTTTGAAATATAGGCATTCTTCATATACCTGGAGCTTAATTGTAAATATAGTGGATTTGAACATGGGACTTTCAATCACCTTCAATTATCCACCTGGATCTTATACCACTGATACACATGACAATACACATATAGAAAAGAGAAATAATTGCCAATATGATATTTCATGCTGACCAGCACTCATCAGTTAACCGGATCATCATCTTTCACACATAAATATAGTAATTGCTCAGTTTATATGAAGATAGCAAATCTTCATACTTTAATCGATATCCTTTAATCTACTCCAATCTTTCAACTCTTCTGTCATCTATACCATTTGATGATCCCCTATATTTATAATTAATTTTCAGGCATATGAAGAATGCCTGTATTCAAATATTATACATTAAGTCTGCATCTATGTATTTTTAAATAGATAAGGTCCTATATATGAGGGGTCAGAGTGGACTTTATTGTCAGTGTGGGAATAACATTAATATTGGCATCAGCGTGAGATTAGGACAGTCCATCATCAGATTTTCAATGGTATGGATGGCTGAAGAATTAGAGATTGGAGTAGATTGAAGTCTGTTCATTAAAGAATAAAGATTTGTTATCTTTAATATATACTGAGTGACTGATCCCTCCTCTATCTGTGGGGAGATGATGATCTGTAGCTACAGATAAGAACTGGTTCAGCACAAAATATGTAAATTGGTGATTATCTTTTCTACATGTGTGTGGTCATGTGTATGATAAAGTTAGTAAGATTAGTGTGGATAAAGTTAGTAAGGATGCTTGAAAGTCTGTGTTTAAGGAGTCTTCTACATTTATAAATGGGCTCCAGTATTATGAAGATTGTATGTATTTCAAATATTAAATGAAAAGTAAGTATAATAATGCTCCAGGTTTAATGGGTTTGTAAGTAATCATTAAAAATCGGGACGACACTCAGACAATCCCATTATCAATAACAATCCCATCATTTCTAACCCTGTCATTAGGGCAACTTCTATTTAACATTAAGGTGGAACCCCCTTTATTTGTGATTTCTAATATATTTATATAGACACTAAAGATTGCAATTTGACTACAGAGATTGAGAAATTATTGATAGCCTACAACAATTATGCCACTTTATTATTTAAGTAATCTTTTAGGTGTAATCTGAAAATTATAACTGCAGTTTGTAATGTTATAATTGGAACTATTTATTAGTCTTGCATTCAGAATCAGGTTATATTTATTTTTTTTAAGTATATTTACATTTAAACGTCTTTTGTATCAATAACTTTTGTATTGTTAAAATAAGTTGTGATCTTCCAATGTCTATATAAATATGATAACAGTTAGAAATTGTTGATTGTTGTTTGATATTGATATT
>JAQFVV010008303.1:0-34851 GCA_028023455.1 Epiperipatus broadwayi
ATGACTTGCTATTACAAAAAAAAGTGGTTTAGTGATCAGAGCAGCTTAATATACAGTTCTGGACCCTTGTGTTCCACTTTAAAAGAAAGAGTTGTGAACTAAGAATAATGGGATAGCCCATACATAATCCTTCTAATAAAAATACATATATAAAGCCATATATTAAATCACATCTACTTTATAAGGACACATTCATAACACTTTTAAATTTATTAAATGTTAAAATTATTAAAGTGCCTAATCTCTAGTTTCAATCTGTGAAACTACTATAATAAGTTCATAAATTAACATATATGTATTCAAAATGGGTAATTATACATGATATAGTTTATTATTAATTAAATCCATATAGTTTATAAGAATAACTTTAAGGACAAATAAGCTTCTCTTTAAAGATTTAATTAACCTAATTGTTTATAATAAGCTTTAAATATTTTATCACTTATAACTAAATATAATTTATTAACATGAAAACCTGATAAAATGAAATAAGGAGAAAGTGAAGAATGAGATGATGATAGAAGAAGCTCTTAGCGGATGTTTTAAATGGCTGAGATTTGATAGAAAGATATGAGAGATGACATGAAAAGAAATGGAATAAAATTGAAATGAAATAAAATATACATGAGAGGCCTCTAAATGTTTCGGCTCCAGTGAGGGTTACCAATAAAGATTTAAAGAAAAGAAGATGATGATCCAGAGATATATAATCAAATAGAGATCAAATCAATACTGATGAACTATAATTACTACAGCGTATTAATATTTTAATAAAACCATACAAAAGATTATCTAAATTACTAATCAATGCTTACCATATTAGTCCTACTAATAGATTATACACTCTCTGAATAAGACCTATGATGCTTTGCTTTAAAATATTATCTTACAGAATTATATTTACTAAACAACAAGAGTAAATAACCTCAGGGATTTTAAAACTAACACTCTTGTGTAAAATTAAAGTTTAAGTTAAGTTGCCTAATAAAGAATTACTGTGATTAATAAATAAATAAGTGACATCTTAGCTGACCATAAAATAATTATATGTTCAATCTTAAAATAACAATAAAAAAACAAATATTAATTTACAAAATTTAATGAATCAATTTAAATTTAACTAACAATGGCCTATTATCTAAGATATTACTTGAGCAGAGAAAAGAGCAAGGGTACTTTTAATGCCTTTCCATACTCGCAAACAACCACTAAAGACCTCAAATGCAAATGAATTAGAATTCTTTAAATATATATCAAATTTAAAATGATGATAGATGATGTGCAGTGAATATAAGATAAGGTGCAGCTTTTAAAATAATATTAATTAAAATATTCTTCTGAAGTACTAATATTGCTAATCTGATATTGCATAATCTTTAGTCTGAAAGATATACTGATAATTTTTTTAAAAAATAAACTTTTAACTAAGCATTTAATTAGGTATCTGCTATAATGTAATTATCTGTATTTATGATTCAATATGAGAATCATTTACTTTAATATAGCTTTTTTTTTTTTAATTTTCAAGACAATATTAACTATATTTAATTAACTTAGAATATACTTGTAAATTTCTGAATTGAAGATTTAATAACTTTTACATTTTAAGATTTTGTAAACTTGGAACCCAAGACAATAATATATTCTCATATAAAAGCAAAACAAACAAAACAAAACTTCTGAAATAATAATAATTTGATTTATTAATAATGAGAAGACATGTTTACAAATGTAGTAGAATACAAACAGTGCCAATACCCACTAAGATTTAATATAAGTATTTGGACTCTTAGTTTTATTTAACTTACATTAATACGCTTAATAACCGACAAAGGTTATTCAATATTACTTTCTCTTAATAATTAGATTTTTTATCAAAAAATACCTTATATTTTAATTATCATATGTACTTAATAAGCACACTACTATTCTTTATTAGACTAATTTATACCATTATTATGTCATCTAATAATCAGAATAACACACAGAACTAGGTTTATATTGAAAACCCTAAGCTTAATTTTATACTCCTAAACCTAACAAACGCTAAGTTGGAATAAGCATATTCAGCAATACTTTTGAAAAATATTATCACTAGTTTCACGGATATAACTAATATCATAGCTAGATATATGTTTAAATCAGATTAAGCTAATATTAAAATTAGACTAAATTAAGTGTATGGGGCAATCATTCATCAGAGATCAGTTATACTTTTTTTTAAATAACTTTAGTCCACATAAAATTATTCCCTCAATGTTTTAAAGATAATGATGTAACAGACTTACAAATCCAGCGGCGAAATTCTGGATGAAAATATTAAATTAGTATGTATGGATTGCCACTTATACCATATGCATATTTAACATACTTTAAAATAAATATAACTTATTGTTGGTTAGCTTGTGCGTGATAAAACTATCATAGCAACACAATTCAAACATTGATATACCTATGAGCCTTAAATTAGCTACAACTACCTGAAGAAATACATTTCCTCAAACAAGCATATCTTGTCATCACAAATATAAAACAAATGCAACATCACCTACTGTGGTGCAATTAGCATTAAGTCATCATGAATGATAGGCAAAAAACAATATAAAAATACTAGGCTCCTCAGAGCTGGAAAAGAATGTGGTTTTCAAAATACCTAACTACGAGGCAAAATTAAGATGTCTGGAATTCATCTTCAGTACATCTGGGAACAGGAACACACACCAGAAAAGCACAATCCTCATGGGATTTCCAATGCTTATAAATGTGATCATCATCACTGAAAAATACAATACCCTCTTTTTGGGGACAAGCACTATCAAATCATGGAAGTACAATACAATAAGGATGGAGGATTTTCTCTACTCCATAAAGCATATTCAAAAATTATAAACTAAGCCTAACTCTTGAGGATAACAAATACTAACTAATAGCAAGATATATAGTTCACCTGAATTAACTAAGTTATTCCTAAGAAGTTTAAAAATACAAAACATATATCCAATGTTCGAACCAACAAAGCAACCTATGTGTCAACTGACTACTGTAGAAAATACTTTAAAATTAAATGCATATAAAATTCTAGGCAAGGCACAATGCACACATAACTAAATATTAAATGCTAAAATATAACTAGTGGACTTTTAAAATTGTAAATTAAATGCAAGAATATTTACTTCTCGATGAATATAAAATATTTGTAATTATTATTAATATAACATTCATAAAACAAATGAATGGATATTCTCTGATAAACTTCTTTAGTAAATTTAAAATAAAAATTGAGTACAACATCCCATTTATATGAAAATAAGACTATGATATTTAAATCTCTATAATAAAATTATTAAATAAAAACTAGCTAATGTAATGCTTAATAAATCAACTAAATCTACTTAAGAATGGCAAAGAAAATTTGCTCATTAAATAAATCTATTTCGTTTTAAAATTATAACCTTAGTTTACCTGTATATTTATGCAAAAATGTTACAAAAAAAAAAAATTATTAATAGCATAAATATTTTTATGGTTTTTTTTTTTTTAAAAAAAAACAAATAAAGCAGACCATAAAAAAATAATAATACATTAATTTAAGTTCATATTTTGGCTCCGTGATGATTTTTCCATTTCATAACGTGTAGACAATTTATCCAGGTTAAGATATCGATTTGAATTTGAAGCTTCAACTAATACATTTATACACATGGCAATCATTTCCAAACAAAAATGTTCAATAGTTTATTAATAATATTTTTTTAAAACAATTTTAAAAAAAAAAATTAAATAATAAGATTAAGCCAGCATGAAACAAAATAAATTCTTCGGCTGAACACACTTTAATATATTTATAGGATCCCGAGTTCAAAATTGCATATAATAATAATAAGAATATCTTTCTATCTGAATTTCTTTATCCTCTTTTAGGAAAACGCTTCTTTTGAAATATAGTTTTTCTTAAGTACTTTTCCTAATAATATTCCAAGACGTATTTATTTTTAAAATTAATTTCCTTTGCTTACTTTTAAATATGAGAGTAGAAATTTTTTTACTGCTCAAGACATTTCTCTGTTTATATGCTATAATCAATGCCATAAAGTTATTTTTAAATACTGGCAAGTATGACCATTTATAATGTACCCAATAACTATAAATTCATTATTAATCCTTACAAATTGCTTTAAAGTTTTATTTTCAAATATGTGTCCTTTCTTACTCTGTAAATAAGAATTAACCTTTAAAATGTATATATTATCTGTTTGCGTTTAGCTAAACAAATCATTCTATATGTCAAGATATAAGTAATAACTTTTCCTTTTTTTTTAAAAAAAAAAATCATTCATTATAGTTTCACTGTAATCGAACGTAGCAGCTTCTTTATAATGTTGTTTTTAAACTTTTAAAAAAAAAAATTCTTTTTTTTTTTTTTTTTACATATACTTTTAATCTAACAGGAAAAATAATTATCATTTTACTTTCAAAATAGTTTAATATAACCGAACGCTTATCTATGGAAATGATTAATAGTTTGTTCCTTAACCTTATTTCCAAGTAAAGAAAATTAAACAAGTTAATGTCATATAATATGTGAGATGCTTCATTTACTTTAGACATTTTTTTACTATAATTTCTATGCCTCGACTGAAATTCAAATTGTCAGAAAAACGGATTACCTTTCTTTTAGCCATCCATCACTACAGGACGATTTTAAATATTTTAAACATACTTGTATATTTTTTTAGAAATGTCAAGTTTTTTTAACAAAAATTACTTTTATTAACAAAATTTTAAGACCAGCACCAGTTGAATCAAAACAAGATCAGCCCTGGATGTTCCCTCGATATCCGTTTTATCTCACAATTTTTCATCCACCTACAATTCATTTAAAAACCAATAAAAATTATTTTTTTTATTAAATTTTAATATTCTGACAAACCAGCTGTGGAATCAATCTACTGACATAATCAATATAATTTTCCTATACCACATGACCTTCTGCTGCAAAGTCAAAATTTTAGTATTAACAAATATTATGCAACAAATGTTTTTAATGATATTTTATACAACATAATAGTAAGAAATATAAAATTTAAAGTTATACCCTTTATTAAACCCTTAAATATTACCTCAAAAATTATTTTTTATTCTTATGTTTCCATGTCTATATATGCACATATTTTCACATACGTCTGGTCTTACATTAATTGTTTAAAATTTCTAGAATTACAACAATAAAATGTTAATGATTATTTAATTTAACTAACTTTTATAACTAGAATGCTAAACTACAAAACTAATAACAAATATTCTTATTTCCTTTTTAATAAAAACTTACATATCATTTTTTTAAATTTATTACTTAATTATTCCAACTTAATAATAATATCTTATTATTATTCTTTAAACATTAGAATAGATTATACAGTAGTTATTTTAGAATACATTTAATACTATTTATCAATTCACAATTATAATAATCTAATATTTGCTTATGTTAAATTATTACCTAACATCCCTTATCAAACCAACTGACATTATTAAAATATTTAGATTATCCTATTTTAATAATTAACTAAGTTAATTTCCATTTTTATCATCATTATTTTTTTTTAAATCCGAAATTTTAAACAAAAGGTTAAGCTAAGATAACCTTGATTACCTCTTGGAACTAAGTGACACTTCAGTCAGATACAATTTTCCCCTGTTAGAGAAAAAAAAATAATATAAAAATAACAATAATTATAATTTAAACATATATGCTCTTTTTATTACCAATCAATAATTAATTAAGTTTGACAAGCGTTATTTTTAAATTGCATTATTAACTAAATATACTAGCTTTACAAAGACATATTTTCTTGGGGTAAGGTATAAAATTTCTGGCATTGTAGGTACCTCTCGAATTCAATTCTTTTTTCTTACTTTTTATTACACTAAAACAATACACCTTACTAAAAATTTCTCTAAAATTTGGCATATAATTACTTTTGAATTTTGCCCTTGCATTCTTTATTTCTTTCCTTCTAACAAGTTTTTCTCTAGGAAGTATTATCTCACCCTTTTTTAGTCTAATTTTTGCCTTTCTGTTTTCAATAATTTTATTTCTGGATGTCTTTAAACCAATAACACTGATCAACTTTCTGTTTACTTTCTTTAGTTTGATCTTGGCTTTTCCCAGATCTCTTATATAATTTATGCCTTCACTAAAATAACTGATCTTAATTTTCCCTTTCCTCAACTCTTTTTTATCAGGATAAAGTATCTCTTTAAGAAAATCTATTTACTGCTGAATTTAAGTTTTATTTTGGCTTTGCCTATATCTCTTTCTGGGTTAACTTCTTTCTTACAAATATTTACATTAAAATTCTTACTTAACCTGTCTCTAAATCTTACTTTAACTTTACCCACTTCTTTATTTACCAAATCCACATGTTCTTTAATCATTTTTAGATAAACAACATTTGTCAACATTCCTTTTGCTCTCTTTAGTTTAACCTTAGCTTTTCCTCGATCTCTCTCTGGCTTAATCCTTTTCTTAAGAATATTTACATTAAATATCTTTCTTAATTTATCCTTAAATTTTACTTTAATTTTACTAACTTCTTTATTAATTAATACCACATGTTCTTTGGTTATTTCTACATCTGTACTAACTTTTTCTACAGACTGTGCAACTTTTTTGTTTTCTAAATATCAATTAATTTCTCAGATTCTTTATTTATTTGCTCATTTTCACTAACTATTTCTACAACCAATTCTTTGTTTTCTTTATACTGACTCTCCAAAATCAAGTCTACCTCGTTCAACTGATTAGGATCATTTAGTTTTATCACTTTGGGATAACCTTGAAAATTTACACTCATTTCTACTGACTGCTTTTGTGATCTCTCTCGTGATTCCCTAATTTTCTCTGCTATTTCTATTCTATGCACTTCTAATTCTTGATTATATCTTTGTATCTCTACTACTGTTTGCTTCATTTCCTGTATATGTCTTAGAGAATCTGCTTTCATCGCTCTTATGTTTTGCAATGTAATTTGAAAATCTAATCTTATTTCTTTTTGTATATCTAAACTCACTTGACTTTGAGAAACATGTTTTGTTTTTTCTAGTGGATTTTTGAGAGTTAATTTTAATCTTTTCTGGTGAACTTAATTCTACTTCTAAAGTTTGAACACCTTCATTCATTTTATTATAATGCATTTTTATATCTCCTAACTCTAGAGGACAATTGTCTAACCCTTGAGAACTTAACTGTCCAATTTCTACATTTTGAACAGTGTCCTTTAATTTTTCACAACTTAATTCTACTTCTTCTGATTGTTTTTGGGACTTTAATTTTATTTTCATACAATTCTGATCTTTATTCTGTACTTCATCATTCTCAAAATGTTTATTTCCTTCTATTCCTTTTGTTTCAGCACTAACTACCTTAAGGTCTTGATTAGTTATTCCAACAATTTCCTTATGGCCTTCAGCCTCTCCATACACTAATCTATTTTCTTTATTGGCCTGTTCTACATTTAATGGAGGATTCTCACTAGCAGCATCTATTAATACTTTACTTTCCTCCTGAATATCTATTAACTTAATTTCTGGTTGTTCTACCTTTACATTTTTATCATCTATTTTAATAACTTCTGAGCTTGCTTCCTCATGTTCATTAGATAGATCACTAGTCTTATTAACTAACTGTACAAATTTAGGTTCTTCTTTTCTTATTTGTTTTGGTTTAAGTGCTTGGTTATTTCTACCGATAATGGGGTTCTTTTTTATTTGTTCTTCCTTTATCGCCACCACCAAGTATATGACCTTGAAATGATCCTGCATAGATAATAAATTATATACTTCTTTACATTCCTTTGACTCTGAACTGAAATGTAGCAACTGTTTAAAATATGAATATATCCTTTAAAATCATCTTTATCCTTAAATATCCTACAATTAAAAAGCTCATTGGTTCTTATGTGGCTATCCATAATACTTTTATTTTTTAAACTTTAACAATTTTTTTTTTTTTAAATTGTTTTAAAAAAATATTATTAATGAACTATTGAACATTTTTGTTTGGAAATGATTGCCATGTGTATAAATGTACTAGTTGAAGCTTCGAATTCAAATCGATATCTTAACCTGGGTAAATTGTCTACACGTTATGAAATGGAAAAATTGTAATGGAGCCTAAATATGAACTTAAATTAATGTTTTGTTGTTTTTTTTATGGTCTGCTTTATTGGTTTAAAAAAAAAGAAAAGAAAACCATAAAAATATTTATGCTATTAATAATTTTTTTTTTTTTGTAACACTTTTGCATAAATATACAGGTAAACTAAGGTTATAATTTTAAAACGAAATAGATTTATTTAATGAGCAAATTTTCTTTGCCATTCTTAAGTAGATTTAATAATTTTATTATAGAGATTTAAATATCATAGTCTTATTTTCATATAAATGGGATGTTTTACTCAATTTTTATTTTAAATTTACTAAAGAAGCTTATGAGAGAATATCCATTCATTTGTTTTATGAATGCTATATTAATAGTAATTACAAATATTTTATATTCATCGAGAAGTAAATATTCTTGCATTTAATTTACAATTTTAAAAGTCCACTAGTTATTATATTTTAGCATTTAATATTTAGTTATGTGTGCATTGTGCTTTGCCTAGAATTTTATATGCATTTAATTTTAAAGTATTTTCTACAGTAGTCAGTTGACACATAAGTTGCTTTGTTGTTTCGAACATTGGATATACGTTTTGTATTTTTAAACTTCTTAGGAATAGCGTAGTTAATTCAGGTGAAGTATATATCTTGCTATTAGTTAGTATTTGTTATCCTCAAGAGTTAGGCTTAGTTTATAATTTTTGAATATGCTTTATGGAGTAGAGAAAATCCTCCATCCTTATTGTATTGTACTTTCATGATTTGATAGTGCTTGTCCCTAAAAAGAGGGTATTGTATTGTATTTTTCAGTGATGATGATCACATTTATAAGCATTGGAAATCCCATGAGAGGATTGTGCTTTTCTGGTGAGTGTTCCTGTTCCCAGATGTACTGAAGATGAATTCCAGACATCTTAATTTTGCCTCGTAGTTAGGTATTTTGGAAACCACCACATTCTTTTCGAGCTCTGAGAAGCCTAGTATTTTTATATTGTTTTGCCTATCATTCATGATGACTTAATGCTAATTCCACCACAGTAGGTGATGTTGCATTTGTTTTATATTTGTGATGACAAGATATGCTTGTTTGAGGAAATGTATTTCTTCAGGTAGTTGTAGCTAATTTAAGGTTCATAGGTATATCAATGTTTGAATTGTGTTGCTATGATAGTTTTGTTAAATATGTATATGGTATAAGTGGCAATCCACACATACTAATTTAATATTTTCATCCAGAATTTCGCCGCTGGATTTGTAAGTCTGTTACATCATTATCTTTAAAACATTGAGGGAATAATTTTATGTGGACTAAAGTTATTTAAAAAAAAGTATAACTGATCTCTGATGAATGATTGCCCCATTCACTTAATTTAGTCTAATTTTAATATTAGCTTAATCTGATTTAAACATATATCTAGCTATGATATTAGTTATATTCGTGAAACTAGTGATAATATTTTTCAAAAGTATTGCTGAATATGCTTATTCCAACTTAGCGTTTGTTAGGTTTAGGAGTATAAAATTAAGCTTAGGGTTTTCAATATAAACCTAGTTCTGTGTGTTATTCTGATTATTAGATGACATAATAATGGTATAAATTAGTCTAATAAAGAAGAATAGTAGCGTGCTTATTAAGTACATATGATAATTAAAATTTAAGGTATTTTTTGATAAAAAATTAATTATTAAGAGAAAGTAATATTGAATAACCTTTGTCAGTTATTAAGTGTATTAATGTAACTTAAATAAAACTGTTAAGAGTCCAAATACTTATATTAAATCTTAGTGCGGTATTGGCAGTGTTTGTATTCTACTACATTTGTAAACATGTCTTCTCATTATTAATAAATCAAATTATTATTATTTCAAAAGTTTTGTTTTGTTTATTTTGCTTTTATATGAGAATATATTATTGTCTTGGGTTCCAAGTTCACAAAATCTTAAAATGTGAAAGTTATTAAATCTTCAATTCAGAAATTTACAAGTATATTCTAAGTTAATTAAATATAGTTAATATTGTCTTGAAAATTAAAAAAAAAAAGGCTATATTAAAGTTAATGATTCTCATATTGAATCATAAATACAGATAATTACATTATAGCAGATACCTAATTAAATACTTAGTTAAAAGTTTGTTTTTTTTAAATTGTCAGTATATCTTTCAGACTAAAAATTTTGCAATATCAGATTAGCAATATTAGTACTTCAGAAGAATATTTTAATTAATATTATTTTAGAAGCTGCACCTTATCTTATATTCACTGCACATCATCTTAAATCTGATATATATTTAAAGAATTCTAATTCATTTGCATTTGAGGTCTTTAGTGGTTGTCTGTGAGTATGGAAAGGCATTAAAAGTACCCTTGCTCTTTTCTCTGCTCAAGTAATATTTTAGATAATAGGTCATTATTAGTTAAATTTAAATTGATTCATTAAATTTTATGAATTAATATTTATTTTGTTTATTATTTTAAGATTGAACATATTATAATTATTTTATGGTCAGCTAAGATGTCATTTATTTATTAATCACAGTAATTCTATTCTATCTTCTTATATCTCTCTTTCATATCTTTCAATTATCTCATTTTTTCTCTCTCTCCATTACATATATCATTTCTGTTACTTTTCCCCATTGTTTTTCCTCCTGAATTCTTTTCTTTTCCATCATTTATCCTTACCATTATCATTATATTTCCATTTCATTATTAGCATTTTCTCTTTCTCATATCCTCATTTCATTCTAGTAGGTTACAATTGCGCCCAACGTGGGGCCTCGATTGAGCATGTAGGTCTTGATTTATGTTGTGAAAACCTGTATTAGATGTTGATAGATTTTTGTAGATTTTATTGACTTCGTTTGGAGTCATTATTTTGTTAATGCCCAACTGTATAGGTCTCAGTTGAATGGCTTGCCTGTGTTCGAGGTTGAAAGGTATTGTTTAGATTTTGATGACTTGGTTTGGATTCATTTTGCTATTGATTCTGATTTTATGCAAATTTTTCAATTTACTAGATAAAATCGAATTAAATAAGCTAATTACTTAGTCTAGTTAAAGCTAGTTAGAATTAACATGTCTAAATTAAAAGACAAGCGTTGAAGATATCAATATATTATCATTGATTAGTGCAGTTTATAAATTATCATCATAGAAGTAAATAATTGACTCTGTATTGCATTTACCGATACTATGTTATTAGGATATCTGAGTTATCTGTTATTTGATACTTGTTTTGTTAATCAAGTGTATTAACAAATCATTATTTTATTTATTAATATTTGTTGAACAATGGTGAAACAAGACTCATATAAAAGTGAATGAAACATATAATGATGGGAGTCATAAGAATAAAATATTCTTTATTGTAGCATTGTTGCTATGGGTTTAATTGTTTCGATTGTTAGGAGATGTCAGGAAACGGATACCTTATTATTATTGCAATTTATATATATATATATTTTAGAAAATGTTTTTTTTTTTATTATGTGTTAATTCAGGTATCAGGAAAAATATGTTATTCTTATCATATATAATGGTTAAACTCAAGATTTATTAATAATGGGAAGTAATACACACACCTAGTGATATATATTTATATGCCTACATAAATATGTGTTGAGTATGAGTACAAATTTAGTATAGTGAGTAATAGATTTTAAAGTAATTAGCAACCTAGATTAATAGAAATTTAGATAAATAACTAGGAACAGATCTCTTTTTTAAAAAAAATATTTTATCTTTATAATTGAACTAAAGTTTCTCTACCTATTTCTCGATTATTGTTTTTAAGTTTATAGACATAAAATTTGTTGTATACAATATGCACACGCATTAGGTGTTTATTTATAAAATTAAAATTTTCTATGATATGAGATTTCTATTCACCTACTAAATATATTAACATGCACATATGCTATATGCAGCTAACGATTGAGTTTAAGTTTCATTAGAGGGAAGGGGGGAAGAATTTTAGTTGTTATTATTTGAATGTAACTAATTTTTATTATTATGTAAATTTTTCTATTTGTATATTGATGACTAACCAATAAAAAAATTTTTTTTTGATTAAAAGGAGTTTATGTGTTTCTTGAGTTAATTATTGTCTGGTGAAAATTAGTTTAGTCATGGTCATCACAGGTGAATTCTAATCATAAGCAGAATTGACATATATAATAATATTTTAGTAAATAATTGTAGATTGATAAAAGACATGATTTGTGTTGTGAGTTTGGCAAAAAGCTGTGGCTAGAAGTATAATTGCCATCATTATCATCATCATTTTATTAATTAATAAATAGTCTAACTAAATATATTAAATGGCCATATAATGATGGTTTTCATTTTGTTGTTGTGAATATGACTACCATCAATGATCTCTAAAGATGAGCTTGTAAAACTTTTAATGTTACATGACTAAATACAATCTATAAAAAATTATACTGAGTGATTAAATATGATCTATATGATAATTTGTATAATAGTTCATCTGCACAATTAGAGAATAGTGAGGATGTTTTACCATTAACACAAGTGCAAATGGTGTATTGTTATGAAATGGAAATCCTACATACTATTATAAATAGTGTACCAACTGAGTTTCAAATCAGGTAGGATTATATGTAAGTATCCAATGTGATTTTGTCTAAGTTCAGATAGCCTAGTGGCATTCAGATATATAAGAAAGAAAGAAATAGTAAAACTGTTAGTTACAGGTTAGTTTGTCCAATTGGGGTATAAAACTGCTTACATGGTCATGGTAATTGATCTAAAACAGTTGATCTGTTGCAAATGATTGCCCTAATAAGTGGTATGAAATAGATTTCTCAAATTTTTTTTCTTTTCCATTACAATATAAACAGTTGGTTTGGAAATAAATTCTGATTAGCAAAAAAAAAGTAATTGTTTTTATATTTATTTTTCTTTTATTTTTTATTTTGTGAATCATCATCATTTGTTTTCTGTGTTTTTGAAAAACATGGCATTGACAAAGTTTGGATGGGAATAACAATTTGTTTTTCGATAAACATGACATTGAGATAAAGTTTGGGTGAATGAAGGCAACTAATTTAATTTTCAAAGAACATGATAACCCATAAAAAGGCTTTATAGTAGTTTTAATAATCAGGATACATTTGGCTAACGGAGAGAATGGACTGAAGAAACTTTTACCATGAAAGCCATCCTCAGAAGCATAGTATTCACTACAACCAGTCTTATGAAATTCATCTTACAAATATACCTATGAAAATAGAGGTATACTGTTAGTACTTTTATCATTATTTAAATATGCATTGGCCACTTACATATATAATTTAAGTTTCAACAAAATGGCTTGTTAAAATCCAGTGGTCCATTTCTCACCTTGCATAGCTGCTCCTTGGAGGATGAGTTACCCTAATTCAGTCCAATTTTGAAATGATACCCTAGCATAAATAAAAAATCATTTGGCTATATTTTATATATTATCCATTACTCAAGAAAGAAGAGAAAAAAAATACACTAATATCTGCCAATTCTATAACCAATATATGGATTTATTCATTTTACTAACCAGTAAAAAATATCAGAAATTATCTCTTGAAATAAAATAAGTTTATTTTACTCTACAACTGTTTAAATTATTTCATGGATTAACTTATACATTTCCAATCAAATCAGGAAGTATCAGGTTGATCAATGAACTAAATTTAAAATTATTTTGTTAACAATAATGGAAATTAATAAAAAATCCCAAGGATTATTATAATTGAACAAATATCAGAATGCATATTGTTATTACTTATGTATATACTTTTAGCCAACAAAAGATGAACTTACTGAAGTAAAATCTATTATTATTATAAGATTAATTTAATCACTTATTTTGTAGTTAATACTATTCTACTTGTTTTAAAATATCTGCTTGTTTTCCTAGAATAAGGTGTGCATTTGTTTATTTTTTATATTATTAGAGCTCCTATAAATGAAAAATTTGATAAATGTCTTTTTATTATTATTATGTATTACAGTTTGATTATACGAATCAAATCTTGATCAAGTATCTGGAATAATAATATAATTTTGTTTTGCATTTTATTTCAATTAATACCAAAAGGTAATGATATTTATTTTTATCTAAATACTCCCCATGTTGGGGATAATGTACATTGTTTGAGAGGATGTGGAGGCACATTTGATTGTCGTTCTATGAAATAAAACTGTTGTTGAATGATATATATTTTTTCCTTTGTTCATTTTTCATTTTTACATTTCACCAAGATAAACTAAATAGTGTAATATAAGTAAATGAGTTTATGAACCCAAGCTATCATTCTGTATTGATGGGATTCCCATTAGATAAATGTAAACCTGAGTTACGAATGGCACCATTATGGGTGTCAAATAGTAAGATCAGCCAAAACTAATAATAGTAATAATAAAAACTAATAAATATTCTTGGCATCTTAGGTATCATAACTATTCATATCAGGAAATATTATGGTTGTGGTGTCAACATTATCAGCAATAGGTTTTTAAACTAATAGTGCCCTTTAGTATGCTTATCATAAATTCCATTTGCTATCTAAGTATGGCCTGATTTCTCCTGTGGCATCCTTTTACATTATGTTTAATATTTTATATTAAAGTGAATAACTAATCTTGCTTATCTCATTTATTATAAAATTTATCTTGTTTTCGTTTTTCATAATGAATGATATATACCTATTGACAATTTACTAACGATGTTGGTGGAATATTTCATTTATGATCATTTACAATAACAACTGCATTTAGAAACTAAATTATATGAGAAATATTTTGATTACTATGTCTCTTGTGGATATATCAGAAATTAATTCTATGTATTATATATCTTATTAAATTGCTTTAATATGTTAAGAACATATGATTTATCAAAAATAATTTATATATTTTTGTTTTTGATAAAATTTGGGAAGAGTAATCTTTAGATTAACAATATATACTCGCATTTTGATGTTCAAACACTTCCATACAGAGTTAATTCAAAAAGGTAGATAAACACAGATATGTCAGTAAAATTAATTTTATTAAATAACTTATTAGATTATAAGGATTCTTTTTTTTTAATATATCTTTATTTTTTATTGCTGTTTAGATGATAATATATATTAAAATCAAATTATTAATCTAATTTAGTCATTTATTTAATACTCATGTAAAATTATACTGGTAATAGTATATTACTGGTGGTATCTAATAAACTTGAAATTATTATTATATTTTTTTTCTTAGCATTCCAAAGCATATTATTATAATAATCATAAATTATATATGAGTATGTGATGTATTGTTACTTCTTATACAGAGTCAGGAATCTCTCAGCCACTATGCTCAGAGAAACCTGTTAGTCACTTTACCTTCTCTTTCCATTTCCCGCCGTAAGTTTTTCCATATTCTTCTCTTTCCTGCTCCATCCCATTTCCACAACATCATCTTTGACTATGGTTTTTATATCTAGATCCCCCTTATTTTTTCCCAAACCCAGCATAAAAACCAATAACTCACTTTATATTTATTCTTCCATAATTTCATTATTTGTACCCTTTCTGCTTTTGAGCATTTACATTCAATTAAGAGATGTTTAATATTTTCTATGCCTTCCTTACACAACTTGCACACTAACCATATTTTTCCATTTATGTGTATATTCCCTTGTTATTAAAGATTCTGTTCGAGCTTTAAACAGTAAACTACTTTTCTTGCTATTATAAATTAACTCATACCCAATATTCCTTTTACTTCTATATATATTCAAACTCTTTTACCATTTCGCCAATTCCCTATTCTTTATTAATTCATTTATTCTTCTATCTCATTCCTTATCACTATAACACTGAACAATTCTCCCAACACAATATTCCCACCTTTTGAATAAGTATACTGACATAAATTCTTTATCCAAACTCCATATAGTAGTGCCACCAAGTGCAAGCTTTCCTAATCAATGGATATACAGTTTATGCATAAAATCCCTATTTAGTGCCTACTTTTTAATTTGTGGTTTTCATCAGTATGAGAGCTGCACTTAGATCTTAGGGATCTAATGCAAACCTCCAGCCACCTTTTACCTCCTTTCTTAACTATAAAGCTAGGAGCCCAAGATCATTTGCTGGTTTAATCATATAAATCTGAACTCAATTCAGCATCTATACATTTTGGTGTCTTTGGTTTTTCAAAAATCACAATCACCATTATATTCATTGATTGTGGTGGCACTACTATATGGAGAGTTTGGTACTCTTATTAAAAGCATGTGTAAGCATATGAAATGGTGATCATATGATGTTCTGACAGTTTTATACCTATCCTGCCCATAGGATAATGGTGAATTGTTTTTGAAAAACCACATACACCAAGTTCAGATCTATATGACTATATAAGCAAATGAGCTTGGGTTGGAAACATTATTGTGTTTTCATCTTGGGTCCTAGCTTTATAATCAAGAAAATAAGTAAAAGGTTGTTGATGGAGGGTTGCATTAGATCCTAAGATCTAAGTGCAGTGCTCTCAAATTTAAGGCTTCTCACTGTTGAAAGCCACAAGCTAGAAATTAGTCTGGAGATGTTGGATGACTATGCACAAATCTTTCTGCATTCATTGATTATGAAGGCTTGCACTTGGTGGCACTACTGTATGGGGAGTTTGGTACTCTTATTAACAGCATGTATGAAATGGTGATCATGTGATGTTTTGATGATCATAAATTATATAGATATGACTTCATATTTAGACAGTAAGAATATGGTTGTATAAATTTAATATAAGTGCCATTATCTGGGTTCATCTGTGCATAATTTATTGTGCTAAAAATATATACATTTAGAAAAATGAAATTTTTCCATAGAATTGACATATTGAACATATAAAAATCGTTTCTTCAACTAATCAATTATTAACAAAAATATATTTAGCATTTTCTTATTTGTATTGCTAAATATACTGTTGACTTTTTTAATGGAATTTTTTTATTGTAGCTGAAAATTTATCATCTATTTTTAAAAAGCAAATTATAAACTAGAAAAATGTATTAAATATATATATATAGTAGAATATATATGTATGTGATTTTTCTTTTTATAGTGAAAGTGATAAAATTAAAGTAGCACAAGGAGTATCTGGTTCCATAGTAGATAAAGGATCGATTCATAAGTTTGCCCCATATTTAATAACAGGGATACAACATGGATGTCAAGATATTGGTGCCAAAAGTTTATCAATGCTTCGGTGAGTCTAATTTGTATTTTAAAAAACTATTTACTTTGAATATATTTAAAAATTAGAAATAATTTAGGGATTTTATTAAATTTTTAATTTTAAAGAATAACCTATATAACTTTTGTATATAATCAAATATTAAAATGGTTACTATCTCTCTTTGCCACTCTTTATAACATTCAATTATTTATGCATTTATTTTCATTTTAAACTGAGTGTGTAAATTTATCACTAATATACTCTATTTTAATATGCATCATTGTCACATTATTAATCTAATTTATCTAGAGATAGAAAGCCATTATTTCAAAATCCATAAAATCCAAAACTTATTTTTTTTTAATAATTTTATATCACCATCATAGTGTTGTAAAATTACACACAAATGTACTCTTTCTTGAAAAGGTTGAATTGTTAAAAAGTCAAATTCATATGCTATGTGAATATCTATATTACATAATATTCCTTTGTTGAACATGACATTTAAATCTAAAAAATGTGCAGTTCTAATCTAAAAGCCTAAAAGTTTGTGTTTACAAAAAATGATAATAATAAATTATATATATGAAAGCTTTATTTTAAATTTATTGAATTGAAATTGAATGAAATGTCA
The DNA here is from genome assembly GCA_028023455.1 of Epiperipatus broadwayi. NCBI lineage: Eukaryota > Metazoa > Onychophora > Udeonychophora > Euonychophora > Peripatidae > Epiperipatus > Epiperipatus broadwayi. The sequence goes on from JAQFVV010008303.1 coordinate 18,019, forward strand.
AACTTGATATCATTATTATTAGTATGGCTACACATTTGATAAAAAAATTTAAATTGTTGCTTATTAAAAAAAATGCATCTGTAAATACATTTACACACAGCTTAGTGTTTTTTTATTAATAACATGCTTAATAAAATATTTATTCATTATTATCGATTCTCTATTTTAAGCTTTTTTTTTTTAAATAAAATATTCAAATTTTGTAGTGTATTTTGAATCTGTAGTAAAAAATTAAATGTTTTATTATAAGAAAACCATTATAACTACTTACTGTTTGAGATTTTTGATTTGTAATGAGTTTTTGGAAATCAATTACTCTTGTTATGATGTAATTTTTAAACCTTTTCCTATTAATGACCTTATTAAAATTTGTAAAAAAAAAAAAAAAAAATTAATCCAAAAAGAATGAAAAAAATAATAATTGTTAGATTATAATTATTTGTTTTAAGCACAAAATTTTCTTATTTTTAAATAATATATATAAATAAATTAATGCATAAATGACATTATCATGTTTATCTTAAAGCTTATGGTGATTCTGTATTCCACTTTTCCTTTTTAAAATATTTTTAATTTGCTTTATGATTATTTTTTTTTGCATATTTGTAAAATAAATATCAAAAGTGGAAATTAATGAAGTTCGTTATGTTATAGTTTATTTTTTCATATAAATTATTATAAATAAAAATATTGCATATAATAGCTATATAAATATACACTTATATATAATTCTTTTGCATACATATGTGCATAGCTTTAAGAGTTGTAAATATATTTCTTTCTTTTTTTCTATTACTATTATCTTTGGAAAGCGATAAATATACACTGAAGGACAGACTTCTCTCTTTCATTTCCAGAAGCCATAATGTAAACTTACTAAAATCATTGAATATTAATTGTCCACGTCTACACTTGCTTAAGAAATCATACTACAATTGTAATTTTTTTTTTTATTACTATATGTATTTTTGTCTCCAATTAATGAATATAGCAAATATTTGAATGTATTTTATAATTTTTGGTCTAATCTATATTTTAATCTCAATTTTTCACAAATTATATCAATTTGTTTAACACTAAGAATGCTTACTAAACTTATGAATTAATATTCAGTAACAGAATTAATGAATTTTTAATCCCTTAAAGATATGAAAATAATATGTGCTTTCTTATCATTTATTAGATAATTAAGTGGTAATATAATTATTTTAGGTTGTTTTTTTTTTTAATTTCTTGATCTGCTAATCTCCTTAAACTCTCTTTATATTTTGAGCAAAAGTTTGTGTTATTCTTACATGAACAAGTCATTGTTGAGGCAGTTAATTAATTTAATAAAAAAAATAATTTGTAATAAAAACTTAAGTTTTAATACTGAATTATAAATTTCTTTATATAGAATTTGTAAATGAATAAAAAAAATTGCATTTTTTTATTCAGATTAGAGAAACACATAAAATGAAATAATCATTTTCTTACGCACATTAAATTGTCACATTGTGTTGGGGGGGGGGGGTATTATATATGAGAACATTAATTATAAAAAATATCATATAATTGCTGCAAAGTTTTCTGTTTAGTAATATGATGATTTGAAAATAAGTTTGATTTTTTTTTCCACACATAAAATTGTCACCATTGTGTGTGTGTGTGTGTGTGTGTTTGACTAAATATTAGAACATTAATTATAAAAAAAAAATTATAATTGCTGCATAGTTTTTTATTTAGTAATATTGGTGATTTGAAAATAAGTTTGATTTGAGCACATTTTAATTGTCAAATTGTATTTTGAAATGATGCTGTTTTACTTATAGACTATCAAAACAGATTTATATTTGGATTAACACATTAAAAAAATTTTCAATAAGGAAATATAAAGAAGTCTTTTTTAAAATAAAAAAAATTTAAATTGGACATCATTAAAACAAACCTAAATGCTGATTAATTCTGGAATTCTGCTACAACTACATAGCAGAAATTATTGGAAGGTTTTACTATTAAAATTAAATTAGAGGGGATTGAATCCAGACTTTCAAGCTTCCTTTTGTCATCCACTCCATCTTATACAACCGATACACATGACTACATATATGTGAAAAAGATAACTGATCTCCAATATATATATTTCATGCTGAAGTAGCACTCATCAGTTGGTCAGGATCATCATCTCCCACACATATATATATATATAATCAGTGCTTGGTTTATACTAAGATAGCTTCAAATTTTAATGGACACAGGTTTCAATCCTTTCCACTCTCTAACTCTTCAGCTGTCCATATTGAAAATCTGATTATATATTGTACCATATAGGTATATATCCCAACCACGTATTGTCGTACATATGTACTATTTAAATTTTTTTTGGGGGGGGGTTCACAATTACTTTAGGGTCGGTGCGTATTGGAATTGCTAATGAATATCTTCTTTAATTTTAGTATAAGGACATATTATCACTAATAAGATTTAGAATGGGATTTTGTTTATTTTTACAGATGTTCTGAACTTAAAGAAATTTACACTTTGCACTCCCTTTTATTTTTAGGAAAATAAAATAATATTAATTTCCTGGTAGTTTGAGAATTTCTCATAATCTTAGAAAGAAGAAAATGTGTATATTTTACTTTTAATACAAATAATGAAATGGATTAGCAATAAATATTATGAAATTGAAACAACAATTTTGACTTGTTTTATTTTATACTAATTCAAAAAAAAAAAGAAAAACACTATGCAGCAAACTATTTCCATCATCTAATATCGAAAAGTTTAACTTTATTTAAATTTTCAAAGTACATTCAGTTGTTAGTAATAACATACAGATTAGTATATGCACAATGTTTCAAGAGGTATTATTCTTTCTTTTTCAGGTGTTGCTAGCCTGACCAGTGACAGTATTAGCATGAGAATCAAACATGGACCCTTAGATTTTTGAATATTGAATTTTAAGGTAACACTAACCAACTGAGCAATACCTTAAAATTCAATATTTGTAAGAATCTAAGGGTCCATGTTCGATTCTCATGCTAGTACTGTCATTGGTCAGGCTAGTAACACCTGAAGAGGGGAGAATAATACCTCTCGAAGTGCATATACTTTGAAAATTTAAATGAAGTTAAATTTTTCTAAAGACATTCAATACTTAATATCAGATGATGCAAATAGTGCAATATATAAATACAACTAAAATACCATCATCCCAAACCTTCAGGAAAACTATGCATTGACATTTTTTTTTCATGTTGATCAGAAAGCGGTTACAATAATTTAATTTTATAGACTTTATTTCATCAAAGTAACTTTATTTATTTATATACATTAACAAATAAATGATATATTACCTTTTCACTTGTACAAGTTTACGTATCTGTATGAAAGTTTAGAAATCCATTGTCGACAATAATTTAATGTAAGCATCAAAGTGAATGTCTCAAACTTGATAAGTAACAATCATCTAAATATTACATCATTTAAAAAAAAAAAAAATTATAAAAAAACTAAAGAGGAATCTGTATTGCCAAATAGGTATCCTTTTTATTATTTTGAATTGTATTTGTATGTAAATATTTTACCTACATTAAAAGGGATAGCCATATTTTTAACTGTTTTATTGTAATAAAAAGACAAACAACATAATGTGGGAATTCATAAAATTGTTTAATATGAAACTATATAGCATGGATTATTATTTAAAACAAAGTTGATGTCTGCCCTTGAAAACTATAAAATATGAATTAGATTTAAAATAACAATTAAAATACATCTCCAACTATGTTCTAGAAATTCATTCTTCTTTTCGCTAAGGATGGTTAAATGCCCATTAAGATTTAAAAACAAATACGGATATGTTTGGAATACAATATTAACACTTATGGATAAAATTATTGCTGTTATTGAAGATATCAGAATATAACTTTAATATACTACTGAACAGATTATTTATTTACAATGTATCTAAATCATAGTAGCCATATCTCCAATACACCTTATCGGAATACGCTTTATCGGAAGCAATACATTTTATTTCTATTGATGAAAGCCTTTTATTAAACTTGTAATATGATTTCAAAATCTATATGTAGTTTGTGAGTTATGTTACATATAGGAAAATAATGTAATGATTAATATTAAGAGTAGATTATGAGAATAATATTGGAAGAATCCTGGAGAAATTAACCTATGTTTAATCTGGATTCTACTCTTTATATTTTGATAGTATTTAATTGCGGAATAGTATGTGGTTTCTGACCATTCAAAATGAATTAAACTGGCCAGTGTTTTATTGATGAAATCAAAACACATAACTTGGAGAAGTAATTCCAAAATATCATTTAATATTAATTTTGCTCTACAATTATTGGACATCAAAGGAAGTGTATATGAACTCTATTGACAAATCAAATGGGATCAAAATTCTGGATCTTAAATACTTCATTGCCATAGTAAAATTTCATGTATATATGTTAACATAAGACAAATAATTAGACATAGACAAAATTAGAGGAATCCATAATAACTAGTTAAAATTGTAAATAACCACGGAGTGAATTTCATTGGAATAGTTTATTTAGATATGATATCTTTAGTAAAGAATCATGATAAATTAAAATTTATTTATTAATCTAATTAAAAATAATCAACCTAAAACAAAATTATTTCAATTTTATTTTAAATTGATTATTTTTAATTTTATATATAGAAGGCAATATTATGAACAAATTTTAACACTGAAATTTGATCATTTAAAATATTAATCTAATTTTAACAAGATCAGTTTAAACATAGATCTTTTTCTAATTTTGAAATGAGTATATTGTTTGGCATCACTAATGGTGTAAAACATGCACAAAAATATCTTTAATTTTGTTTGTTCATTACTTATTTAACATAAATAAAAGTGCCATAATAATTTAACAAAATTCTTCATCATGAGCTTCATTTACTTTATTCCTGTATGAGTAATAATTATAGCTTGCATTTGATGGATAGAGGTAAGTTACCATCGTCGTTAAACAAACTAGGCATTATTATGCACGTTCATCTTATTTCTTAACAGAATTATAGATTTGTAATCTGTAATTTAAAGCATATCCACAAAAGCTAGCATCTTTATTATTTTGTTATTCTAGATTGTATTGATGTAGACAAGGAATATGAAATCAAGGTACTGTTGAGATCTCATTTAATTTATTTCATGTTTATATTTTCTGAATTTTATAATCGATTAGACGTAAATGAGTCTCTGCCTCTGGGGTACTATTCATTATCAATTCTGTTATTTTCCTATTAACTGATAATAGAGTTTTATCTCGATTTATTTAATTCTATTTATATGTTAAATAGATATTTTAACCTGAAAATATAGTATTGCCTCACCTGCTATCCAATTTATACCATTACAATGAATGCTGGCTCAGCACGAAATACATATATTGGAGATCATTTATTTTTTCACGTGTATATGGTCATGTGTATCAATTATATAAGATGGAGTGGATGACTGTAAGGAGCTTGAAAGTCTGGTTTCAAATCCTCTCTAATTGCATCTAGCAGCTTTAGTATTGTGCCAGGCATTATCAAATGGCCTTGCACAAAGTCTGTATTAAGCACAACAAATATAAAAATGTGCTAGATTAAAAGGAAGTTGGGTCTGAGCATTAAAATACCCACACATACCAATTTTAAGTAACATGAAATTGACACAGAAATATTGTACACATATAATAAACTCATGTATTTTTTTTTTTTTAGTATATTTTTTATGATATATCACTTTATGTATTTTGCTTTTCTCTGAAAAATTCAGAGAAAAGCAACCTTCATTAAACAAATGAATCAAATGTTGGAAGTATTAGTAAAATAAATAATTGAAGTAATTGTTCCAACATACTTGTATATATTTTTCATTTTTTTTAATTACTTCTCTAAAAACTAATTTTATTCTATAAACAAAGAATGTTAATTGCTTTTGCAAAAATCTGACCAAAAGCAAAATGTTTGATAATGCTAAATTAAAATGTTATCTTTTTTTTTTTAATATAAAATAGAAATTCTTTTGAATTGAATAGCTGTAATCAAGTGGTCTGAGCAATCAAGATGGAAACTAGTCATTGTATCAAACGCTAAAATGTAAAATTTAATCGGAAAAATTGTAAGCAATGTTATAATCTAAGTGATAAGCTAAATTAAAAGGATTGGCTGATTCATACTTCTCAGAGGGCTATCTGAATTGGTTCTTATGGGTAATTTTGATAAGTTAGTGCTGGGAGATTCATTCTTTTTTTGGCAGTCATTCTGGGCAAGTCATTCACTTTTTTGGCTCCAGAATTCTCCAAGCAACCAGCTACTTAGAGATTAATTTATGAACAGGAGAGTGACATTCTTAAGAACAAATCCATTATACAGTTCTTTTAAGAACTCTTGTCTTTTGTGGATTCGAGTAACCATTCGAGACAGCATATGAAAATTTATTAATAGTGCTAATTATTATTAGATATATAAAAAAGGAAGATATGAAGCAATCTACCATAGAGTCCAGTAAAATGACCGTGGGGTAGACAATCAGCCAGTGCACCGCCCTTTCTCTGTCCCAAGCCATCAAGATGTGACCACGCCAGTTCCAGCCGCCCACGAAAATGACAAAAACCGCTTTGCCTATGCCTAAATAAATGAAATCCTCACCGCACAGCCAGAAGCCCACTCAGAGCCCAGAGGAGAAGAATGAAGACGCCGACATAAGTTTGTTTTAAGATATTTTATTAATATTGGCATAATTAACTCTGATATTTCCGGTTAAATATATTATTATTTTATTATTAATCATTTAAATGAGAGTTGTCTCTCGCATATGAATATTGAATTTACGGTTATTACAGGTCTAAATGATAAAGCTTTTACTTAAATCTTTTGAGTCAATTTTTCTATTTTAAATTCTAGTATTTTTAACAAAGATTGCAATGAGATTCTTTTTTTTTTTTGGTTGCTATTCATTTTCCTCTTGTTGTTATTCCTGAAATTCATCATATATAAATATACATGTATATATATGCGTACATACGCTTATAATATTCGGTAAATACGATATCTCATGTTGAATATCTAAGAATGTATTTAACCGTATATCCTTTTTAAGTTATTTTTTTTTGTCACTGCTGCACCTCATGATGCATGTAAGAAGGGATTGATATATTATAAATTCTCTGTAAGCAAGTCCTCTAATAACTCTATATTTAAAATAGTAAGTGTATAATTGTGCTGCACGTATATACATGTATAGGAATTTATCTATAGCAAAAGGGAAATAGATACAGTACCTTATGGTGAGTACGATATAGTATCTGAGCCAATGCAACCTTGTTGACTTGTTGAAAAATATGAAATTAGTGAAATATCTCATATTGAAAATATACGTATGCATAGTTTTTTATTATTATTATTTTTGCTATCAATAAAAAGGTTTTAAAGTACTGAGTAAAAGTGTATGCCTGTATGACCGAAAATCTCATATCTGTATATCAAATCACACACAGTAAAATTTATTTCTACTGGGTAAAAGGAGCTCAGACCACTTCCATTACTTATAAAACATTGTAAATAGCTTTAGGATTTATTGTTTTCCTTATTTAAAATTGTATTTTATCTATTTCAATGCATATATGGGTTTGTAATCATTAATTATTTAGAATTTTTTTTATTATATCATTAGTATGAAACGGTGGTGGGTATTTGGGATTAAATAAATATTTAATCATAATATTAAACTTGTTTCGTTTTTATATTATTATTTATATTGATAAAAATGTGTTATTTCCTTATCAACCACGTACCTATAATAATCATTTAACTTACCCATTTGAAGACCCTAGATGTTGAGTGACTGAGCTAGCCACAAGGGATATCGCTCTACCGGGGTGTTAAATCTTATTCTTAGGCTCCGCTGAGCATATGGTATTGCACATCCTTCTAGGAGGGTGAAAAATTCATTTTTTAGATTCTTTTCTAGAAGTGGCGCACAAAGGTCTATTTTGTAAATAGATTTTTCAAAGGTGTGTACTTGCCATTGTTCTAAATATTCGGGCATTCAAATAAGATGTCAACTAAAGGGTGTTTTTAACTGGAAGAGTCCTGTCAATCCACTCTTTCTATCAATTTAGCTGGAAGTACCAATATACATGAGTACAGACAATCGGCTAAATTGATATTCATTTCTTTACCTGTTGAATCTTGGTCACTTCATGCTCAGTGCAAGATTAGGAAAAGAATTCCGCAGGGGTATGGTTCGGTACAGTATATATACTATACTTGTATTTAAGTATTAAAATTAAACTATAAAAAGATGTAAATTGCATTGGTATAACATTCATAGGATTGTGAACACTTGAAATTTTGAATAATAACAATCTAATATTAAAAGATGATATTCATCTTTTATTGATCTCCTAAACGGAATTAGCATAATAAAAACTGAAATAGGAAATAAAGAACTTTGTGAAATTATAATTTCATTTTTTTTATCTATTATAATTAAATACATGCTTGTTTTTATATGATCGGCAATATTAAGATCTGTATGTGTGTAGAATGCATTTCAGTTTTTATTTATAATTTTATATTTGTTTCATTCTATTCTTATATTACTTTTTCTTTTTTGTTAAAGTATTATTGTCATTATATTGCTAAATAGTAACATCTAATTATACTAAAGTTAACATATGGAAATGTGTTTGTGTTATCAGAAATTGATACCTTATACAAAAAAAAATGGCCTGGGTACCTGACAGAAAGTGATAAAATTATGATTTAAAAAACTTACTGTTTTTTTTTAATATTTTAAATTATTATTTTATTGAGAATAGTTTCAAATTGACATATTATTATAGTCTGAGCTAGCCTAAGGGCTGTATGATTACACAAGATCCTGCACTTATCTTTAATGCAATTTGCACCTAGCTATATAAATCATTTGATAAGCTGATTTTAATTTGTTGGCTGATTGCCTATTATACATATGAATCTGAAATTTAAAAAATTACTTGAATTTGTATATGTTTACTTGTCTTCCCATGATCTTTATTATTCCTGCTTGATATACTCATGGTTGGTTTTGTTTTATTTTGGGTTCAGAGATTTTGTTTCAGATGAATTATATTTCTGCTTTATTCTCTGGGTGGGATACAATTTATTGTTGTTCTATTTTAAAGAGGTCTTGCTTGCTATGTTTTCTGTGAAAATCAAAAAAAAATTCTTTTGCTTAGTAAGCATAACTTTTTTTTTTTTGCCAAAACTGCAATTTGAAGGTCCTACAATGACTCACATGTGAAGAAATACAATTGTCAAAGCATTAGTTTGTGTTATGATGTACATTTTTCAATATCTAAATATTTTACAATGTTGTCTATTGAATCAAAATTCACAAAAAAATTAAATTAAGGCAATATTATTAATAGATTTGCAATAAAACATTCAAGATAATATATATTGTGACCATCTGTATGGGCACAAGGAATTGAGATGCTTTGTATCTAAATCGAATAATTATATTTTTAAAAAAAATGAAATAGCCTTAGAATTTTAAAATTTTTTGCTGGAAATTGTTTAATGATTAGATATGGATTGCTTATGCAGTTGATTGACCACTTTATAAGTATTCATTATTATTATTGTGGTTAGTGAAGTATTTAATGCCAGAGAGAGCGGTTGTTATTATAGGGATTGGTATATTTGGGCAGGAAAATGCAAAGTTATTTTATGTTAGTGTAATATTTGGTTGAATGGTTTCAAAATCCTTTATTCATTAATACTTATTCTTTTGTCAACAATTAATAGCCATTTCAATTATATTTAATTAGGATAGTTTAATATTTAGGTTGCAGTACATGTGCATGCATGTATGACTCTGCATCATTTTCATTTCATTTTCATCTTTTAATAACAGCAAACACTAGTACATGAACAATAAAAACATTTAAATTACAGTAATTATCTTAAATAATTTAACAATTATATATTTCTTTCCAATGATTAATAGATAGTTGAATCAATGAATTATTTTACAAATTAAATAAATTATTAATCATTTTTGTTTAATAGTTAATTAATATTCATTTTTCTTTCAAGTTAGTAAAAGCAATTTATTTTATTATTTTTGTTTATCTTGATTTAATCAGTGATTTTTTTTAGAAAAGATTTTTTTTGAATATGTAATTAGCTTAGATAGAAAAGAAGCATGGGAGTAACCTTGTGAAGGGAAATGACCTTTTGCTAAAGAGAGCTATTTAACAAAGATCTCCAGTAGAAAATTTGCTTATTCTGTATTGTAATTGTAGCCAGTAAACAGTGGCTCATTATTGTGAAAATTAAAGCCAGTTGCTGAAATCAAATTGATTTTAAAAAAGACTTTGGAGTAAAACTTCGAAAGGATCTTAAGAAATTTATTATGGGAAAAGTTAACTAAGATGCAATTCTAAATTTTAAAAAGGTACATAGTTTACTTTGCTCTCCTTAATTTAAACATTTTGAATTAACCTCTTCATAACTATTGCTCTTTTAAAAATGTATGTTGATAACGTCCAGTCTACATTACTTCATTTAATTGTCATTTTAAATAAGAATAAATTGCATGAATATTATTGTTGTATCACTAACCAATGTGTGTCTTTTAATATATCTGGAAAACGCATGCAGAACTATTTTACAGAATATATTTTAATTCTTCACTATTTTCCGTGTTATGTTTTTGTGAGGATTAAACATAAAATTAAGGATATGCATATTTTGATAAATCATGCCATGTCTAAATTCATCTTAAAGAGATAACAGTATTTATTTATCTGGTGTTTCTGGAAATAATATGTATTTTAAATGAAGGAAATAAAATGTGAGTTACTTCAAATTAAATATTTGCTTAAATCGAATGGAAGGATAGAAATGCGGGTAATTTTTGTTCTCTTCAATAAAGATGGAATATAAAACAATGTATTATTAATTTTGGAACTACTACGGAATCATGGTATCTTAATTGATAATATGTAAGAATAAACCATGCGTATAATAGACTATAAAGTGTCAAATGCTATTCAAGAAACTACTAAGGATAATTGCGTATTTAATCTAGAACTACAACGGAGAATGTCTTATATTTTCAGTATAATAAAGGAGAAATTAATTGCTTATGTGTGATTTGGTACCTCATATAGATATGCTATGAACACTGGAGGTGCTGGTTCATATTTAAGTTATGATTATATTTTTTTAAGTTATCCCGCAGAAGTTTATTTTAATTTAAATTCAGTTTGGAATGTGTCCCATATTGTTTCATAAACCTGGAGCAGAGCTTTGCAAGTGAACTTTTATTTTAAGTTACAAAACAAATAACTTTTTTTTTTATTGCTTGTCATTATTAATGTATATTATTGATAGATAGGCTTACTTATTATTATGTTTTATTTATAATTTGGGTTATTTTGACCTTCAAGATCGTCTCCGAAGCATATCCAAATGAGGAATACGCTGGTAAAAATTGATTGTGTACAAATAGGTCTTATTGTTCTTTTACGAAGGTAAAGGAAAGAAATATTTTTTCTAATAATATATTATTAGAGAGGTTTATATTTATTTTGTATACTTTATTATCTCAAAGTGAGAATTTTGTTCTTTTTTTAAATCAACGAACGTATAATAGAAATAGTTTGCTAGATATGAAAGAAAGTTCGTTCGTAATAATTATAACCATTAAATTTTAAAAGTAACCTAAAGTTTATTCTGAATTAAAAGTTATACCTTAATGCAATATTTAATTACCATGTTGCCTGCATAGTGTGTAATTTAGAGTTAATTTTATATATACTTTTATTCGCGGGTGTGTGTCTGTTTTGCACAATTATGACATTTGTTTGATAAAGTTCAGTTTGTGAATATTTTATGTATAAATTTCGGATGCTGTCATATTCTACTGAGTTGAACGGATTGGTATGTTATCTGTATGTATTTATCTGCCAGCGTGTATTTATAATGTTCGATATTTTGAAAAGCTTTGAGAATGGAAAGAAATCTGATTGCGTTATAATGTTTGTAGGGATAAAAGATTTTTCTTATTTAGTTATATGTTTTTTCCATGAGTAGAGCCTAGTTTATATTATATGCGGATGATTAAATGATATTTTTTGAAGTTAAGTGATATTTTCTTAGGGCCCTGGTGATGAGGAAGAAGTCCCCACCAATAATGTATTTAGAAGTAGATGAGTTATTGTTGAAGTATGATTAAATGATGTTTAGGAAGTTGTGTGACGTTTTTCTTATATTTTTGGTGCTGAGGAAAGGTTCCCCACCAACAGTGTATTTAGAATCAGATGAATTATTGTAGAAGTATTCAGTAAGAGTTTATCTGCTCCTCATGTAGATTTTCCTTATAACGTATAGTCTGTATAATCATGAAAATATAGCTCTGTGTTAATTAATATGTGGCCAGATAAATTGTTGAATTAATTCAGTGATGTAATATTAGTGTCTTATTTTATTGATGATTGCGATATTGTCCCAAATAAAATAATTGTATGATATTTTCTTGATGAATGGAGAGTTTGTAGAAAAGATTATTTTCTATTATTGTTGCTTGACACACGCATAATATAAATAATATCGCATATATAAAGTATAGAGTTATTGAAATTAAAATGAGAAATAAATGTTTTGAAATACCTTACATTCATTTAAATAGAAGTATAAAGTTATGAAGATTAAAACGGGAAATAAATATTTTAAAATACAGTGTATTTATTTAAATAAAGGTTATAAATCATCAGAATGAACAGGATTTTGTTGCTATGCATGAAAGGTATACATAATTGAAACTGATTATTTAGTCAATTAGAGAAAGTTGCTTTGTTGAGAGCCAAATATAATTAATTTGATTTATTTTATTAATCAATAGTAATATTCTCTCAAAAGTAATTTTTTTGTGCTAATAATATAACATGTTGTTTATTTAGTGTCATGTAGATGAAACATGTAGGCAAAGCATGTGTTTGAAGTCAGAATATTTAAGTTTTGTTGTTAATTTGCTTTGATAATAGAAATAATCCCAAACTGATGCTCAAAATTTATTTGATAATTTAAAAATCTGTAGGACAAGTAGTCCAATTATAAATATCATGTTAAACCAAATTTATTTTAGTGTAATAAATGATTTGTTTTATTTATTTAAAATCTTAAAACTGTATCTTAAGTTATTATTGTATACATTCGTGATTCCATTTCCACCTCTCCACATTTCATAAATCTATTATAAAATAGATATATTATTTTAGAGTTATAATATTAAATCTGCTGGTGTGTAACAATATTGTTTTCTTAATCCAAACATTATAAGGAACCTTTGCCACTGGATAAACGTATTAGAAGGGTTGCCAAGTTAGTATATTTGTTAAATGATGATATGAGATTAAAATACTCTATTTCTGTCATTATTTTATTATTGAAACACAGTAGAATATTTTAGTCAATTTGTGTCATTACATTTTATCATACTTTAGAATTATAATTTATGGACCAATGTATTTTATTTAATTCAACTGTGTTTGTTAAATTCCCTGAGATCTTATCATTTATTTCTTGATTGGCATTAAAGTAGATGTTTAGATTATGATATGCCAAGTCATAGAATTGTTTAGTATTATAATTATAGCAAGCTGATATATGTTATATTTGGATGAAGGAAGAAATTAAGTTTAAAGTATATTTTAATAGACTGTACCAATAAACATTATGATTCTTTATCATACAATTAATTAACAAAGGAATTTACATTATATTAAATGTTTTGTGATATTTCTTTTTTTATTCATTTATCATCATATATCTTATGAATTGCCTATAGCCTCCCACTGAGCTGAGATGAACATAAACTTAAATATAGAGTCTCAATAATAATTTTGTATTATATATCTTATTATATTGTTCTATTCATTAATAGAACTGGCGCCTGGGCATTTCACTCGTGTAATGTATATGAGTGGTGTTGGGAGTGTAGGTTATAATATATATATATATTTGCATTATATGTATTTTATTTTGTTGGCTCAAATATTCATTCAACAAATTTAGACAAAATGCATATTTATAATTTATAAACAATAACAAATAAGTATTTTAATTACCAATTTGTGTAATTTTATTAAATCAATATTTGGGTAACAAAATACAATATATATAATGTAAAAAATTATATTTTATTTTCTTGAATTTTTTTTTTTTTTTTTTAGCAAATTGTCATTCAAAATAAATAAAAATTTTAACAAATTTGATTCATTCTATTTTTATATCTGCAAATAAGATGATAATTTATATATATATAACTAAGTATTTATTATGTTTAAAAGACCTCTCTCCCTTATAAAAAACTTTGCTCCAGGTCCTGCTTTTCTCATCCCAGTTCTAGTTACAGTAAAAGAAAATGCAGCAAATATCAATATCTTATATAAAGATGATACTTTTATTTTTGTTCAGGAACATAATCACAATAATAGAATAACACATTATTGCATATTCATAAGCAACAAAATTGGTGTACTGTTTTATTTGCACATTGTTTTCAATTAAATCAAATGTATTACTACTGAATATAATGATTATTTAGAAGCCATACCAAGATAGTTAGTTCTCAGCATTGTTGTTGACTTTATATCACCATTGTGAGCTCTAAGTTTTGTTGTTCACAATTTACAAGATTAACCAAGATCCACATTAACATAAAGCATAAGATATTAAACATGGGGGGAACTATTATTAAAGCAAAATTTTAATTAATGCTATTGAAGGCAAAGCTTCTATTTTTTTAGAAAAATGATAATGATTAACAACAGAATCTGTGTTATTAACTTCAATAGTTTTAACCCAGAATTGAAACTAGTTAAGACCACAGATGATAGATAAATTTCTACATACCATTTATAAGTACATAAATTGCTTTAAATGTTATTGTGGGATATGCAACAATTGACAACATCGCTAATAAATATTTATTTCTTTAAAAATATATATATTGTCTTAGATCAACTGTTTCCATGTGAGGACTGATCCAAACCAAAGTAATATACCATTGAAAGATAATCATTGTATTAAATAGCATAGAATATCTGACAAAAATTGCAATAATGATCTATTAATACATTGTACAGGCTTAAACCTACATTTATATATGTAATATATGCAGGATTCAAACTCAGACTTTCACACAACCCACTATTCTCAGTGCCATCTCATATTGCTGACTCACCTGATCACACACATGTTGAAAAGATAAATAATCACCAATATCTGTATTTCATGCTAAATCAGCAATCATCAGATTTTCAATGGAATGGAAGGTTGAAGAGTTGTGAGTTGGAGTAGTTTGAAGCCTGTCCATTAAAATATGAAGATTGGCTCTCTTAATATAAAGCTGAGCACTGATTATGTATATGTGTGAGGATAGTAATCTAGACCAACTGATGATTGCTGGTTTAGCATGAAATACGTATATTGATGATTATTTATCTTTTCAAAATATGTGTAATCAGGTGGGTCAGTAATATGAGATGGCACTGGAGAGTAGTGGATCGTGTGAAAGTCTGAGTTCCAATCCCGCATATATTAAATAATGATCTATCTAACTTCATATGCATTGAGCATGAAATAATAGCTACTATCTTTAAGAATGAACTTGAATTTTGTTTTTCAGTAAAATGTATAAATGACAAAGGTGATCATGATTTGATTTTGAAGACAATAATTCAACTTCTAGTGTATCAAATTCTGACAAAAAAACTATTCAATAAAATTAAATAACTACCTCACCAAAAACTAACAACCTAAGATAAAAATAAATGCTCAAGAAAATAATAATCCTAGTGGGAAAAAAGACCAAAGAATAAGAAAGCTTCACAAAATCTTTTTCATCTCCTCCTTGTTTTTAATTTGATTACAGAAATCAAATGGGATTCAAATCCCAGTATTTTAAATTGACTGTCTTATGGATGGAAATTTATCTAAATTAACAGATATGGATTATATATTAAATTGCTTTCATTTTGAACGTGCTCACTTTATTGAATTATTGTGTGTATTCATTAAATGAGATAGAATTTTCTTAAATCATTTTAAATTTTATCAAGCTATTATCCTTATATAAAAATGATTAATGTATAGTGACTATGTTAATTAATTATTTTCTCTCTTCTGAACTGAATTTTTTTTAAGCATTCTTATATCTATTGTATTTTCTTTAATTATAATGTGATTTTTATTAAACTAGACATTCATTTAATTCTTTGAAGCTAAAAAGATTTTTATATATTTTGAGTTGTTTATTGATATCTAAGATATTTTCTGGCTGCAGGTAATGAGATTGAAAAATCCATCCTATATAAAAATGGATTTTCACAATGAATGTAGAGAACATTTTATACAAAAGTGCTTTCTAGCATATTTCTATTTGACAGCATAATTATTAATATGCAAACAAATCCATCACAACTTTGCTTAACCAATTATGCAAAAAGATATTGTTATCCAAAGAATAAAAATAATTATTATAAAATTAGCCACTGATATTTGTAAAATAACAATAAATATTACTAGATAACCAACTACATATCCCTACAAAATATTCACCATTACTTTACAATTTTAGTCAGTAGATTTTTTTTGAAAGCAAATCTGAAAGTGATCAATCACCCAAGAACACTTATTCATATGTGATAGTCTCTCACAAATTAAAAAAAAATAGTTTCACAACTACTTCAGCATTTGCAAATATTAATATAAATATCTTGACTGCATTTTTATACTGTAGCCTATTTA
>JAQFVV010008304.1:0-34835 GCA_028023455.1 Epiperipatus broadwayi
ATCTTCATTAAGTATGTTACAATATATATATATATATATATATATATATATATATATATATATATATATATATATATATATATCAACTATTTTCAACCACAATTGGGGTTTTTAGATTTAACTTGGAAATAAATATATCAATTAAGTCAATCCTTATTTTTTTATATGTCAAAGCATTGACCATGATGCCAACCCAGGCCGGCTGCTTGGAAGGCAGCTATTCTAGCTGCTAGACCACCAACACTTAACGAATCCTTATTTTTTTATAACAAGAGATTGAGATTAACTTAAATAATTTCTGCTCCCTCCTCTTCACCAAGTTTTTATTTTAAGATAAATTTAAAAACCCCAAGGTTGGCCGAAAAAAAATTTTTCTTTGTTAATGCATGATAAATAAAACCAGTTAATATAATTATTTTTTTATCTCTATTATTTCTTAAAACCATCAAAATATCACATGATTATCAGTCCATATGCTTACACATGCTATTAATAAGAGTACCAAACTCTCCATACCATAGTGCCACCAAATGCAAACTTTGTAATCAATGGATATATGATGGTTTGTGCATAAAATCCCTATCTAGTGCCTACACATCCAACATCTCCATATTAATTTCTAGCTTGTATATTTCATCAGTCAAATTACATCTAGATTTTTGGAACTAATGCAACCATCTAGCAGCAATGTTTACATATTTATTTAACTATAAAGGTAGGAGTTTACTGATGAAAGGCACAAACTAACCTGAGGAGGTTGGATGAGTAAGCATTAGATAGGGAGTTTATGCACAAACTTTCCTGCATTCATTGATTATGAAGGCAATTTGGTACTATTATTGATAGCATGTGTAGGCATACGAACTAGTGATAATAAGATGTTTTGATGATTTTATACCTATCCTGCCCGTAGGATAATGGTGATTGTGATTTTGAAAAACCAAGGACACAGAATGCATAAATGCTGAACTGAGTTCAGATGTTTATGATTATATAAATGAACAATCTTTGGTTGGAAACATTATGGTGTTTTCATCTTGTGCTCTTAGCTTTATAGAAAACCAAATAGATAAAAGATGGCTGCTGGAGGGTTGCATTAGATCCTAAGATCTAGGTACAGTGTTCTCAAATCACAGGCTCCTCACTGATGAAAGCCACAAGCTAGAAACTAGTCTGGGGATGTTGGATGAATAGATACTAGATAGGGTTTTATGCACAAACCTTCGCCATCCATTGATAATGAAGGCTTGCACTTAGTGGCACTACTATATGGAGAGTTTGTTACTCTTTTTAATTAATTATTCAAGAGTAGAGATAAAAATTGATTTACCTAATCACTTCTTTTTTTTTTTGTAAAACTTTTAACATAAATTATTTTTCTGACAAACACATATGTATATAATTGTTATGTACATAAAATATAATACTTATGGAAAATGTTTTTACAGTAAATATGGTAAATAAAGCTGTAATCAAAAAAGAGAGACAGATTTAAATAACAACATAGATATCTGATAAACAATTACTTCAGAAAGTCAACCCAATTACTATTTAAAATCAGTATATAATAAAATTAGTTTGTACAAATATAAATGCAAACATTTCCTCTCTTTCTAAATCATGACAGGAACAAATTTTCACTAAAGTAGAACTTTATTTAAATTTTATTAATAATGCTCAGGGAACTATTTGCAATTTTAAAGCTTTCTAAATATTTAACTGCTTATTTTAATTTTTTATTGATATATATATATATTCAATTTCCTTAAACATTAGCTGAGAATATTTTGCATTTACAACTTTGATAAAGTAAATTTATTTTAAAAATTTATCATAAAATTTAAATTTGACATCTTAAATATTTCAATGGTTCTTTATATTACAGAAATTAAATAGTTATAATGATTACTAATACATTATTCTGAATTAATATAAAAGGATTATAATTAATTTAGTAATTAAAATATATTATAAACATTGTTTAATAGTTAAATAAATTAATGAAAAAAAGCTCATATTTTTTTTAAATGTGAATAAAAATTGGTAGCAATGAAAAAAAAAAAATCTAATATAAAAACATAAAATACTACAAGAGAAATTGTCATATACATATTGACAAAGTTGGAAAAACTAGAAGAGGAAGAAAAAAAAAACAAAAATGAAATTATGTATTTAAAAAAAAAAATTGGAAAAAACATGATTGGATCCATGTATAATTATATACTATTAAGTCTATTTGAGGATGAAGTAATTCATTCAATTAATGTTTCAATAACAACAATACCTATCAAGTATTAGTACACTTGTAAATATAATTAAATATAAACCATTTTAAGACTACTTATATGAATATAATAACAGTTAACAAATTTATTGAGTTATAATATTTAAAATTAAACTGTAATATATTTAACGTACTATTTGTAAAAAAAAAAAAGTGCACATTACTCATTATTGAATTATAAATTATACACAAGTCAAAGTGAAGCTGTAAGGTAATAAATTTAAAAAGCATTACAATGTAAATATATTTATATTTGGAATCTTTAATTTATTATCAATTTAGTGTGAGAATTTATTCATTATTTGATTTAAGACTCGCATATATAATTTCATTACCAGGGGAGATCAACATACAACAAATATAGGGAAATGTTTATGCAAAAATAATTGTTTTAAAATATTTGAATGATTCTGGTAAAAAGATCATGCCACATGCACATGAGTTAGATTTGTGTGGAGATACATATAGATTTTACACTCAACAAATTTGAAATATATTTTGGACAAAGCAAAATCATCCAAGCAGCACTATTTTAATTCGCTAGATTTTCTTTTATTTTTATTAAGATGCTAATGTAAAATTTCAAACATGCTAAATTTAAAGATCAAAATTTAAAAATTTTAAACAAGTTAATAGGTTTAAAGGGGGAGATCAGAAATCTAATATAAAAAACACAAATTTTCAGTAATAAAAACCTCTCTTGCAATAATTGAAGCAGTTGCAGCTGGGAGCTATACCCATTTGAAAAATTTTAAAATCTGTTCTTATATATAAAAACAGATGGCTACATTGTCATTATTATCCACACATGTTATTTAAGATAATATGTGTTAGCTTGTCATTAAGGTTTGCAAATTATTAATATATATCTTAGTTAGATAATGGGAGGGATGATATTCAAAAGCATATAAGTAATTATTAATTAAACCCCAAAATATGCTTTTCTCCTCCCTAGTTTATTACATGAAATATTGATTCAATAATATTTCTAAACTAGATTGCTATTAATTAACCCCTCTTAGCATGTTTAAAGTATGCTAATTTGAGAACTGAGTCAAGGTAGTTTCACTGAATGAAACAATACAATTTTGCACATTTAAATTTATCTTTAATTTAGTATTTCATAAGCATTGTGAATGTGTTTTTAGTAAACAATATATGTGTATTTACACCTTGCTATATTTCTATTTAAAATGAGCTTAAGGTGATATGCTACCCATTATTTAGTACGGACAACTATATTTAGAGCTGAAACATAAGGATCCAGAAACCAATTTTTAATACTGCTCCAAAATCTTGAACTAATGTTCTATATTATGCTAGTAAGTTGTATGGTCCAAAATAACTGAGTACTTGGTTCTGAATCCCTGAATACATTTGTACCATGAATCATTATTTAGTATTTAGTGCCATATTATCAAGCTCTACTAGAACAATTAGTTCACTCTGCCCTATTATTAAACTTCAGCATTAGTCTGAACATTGAATCTAGTTCACTTAAGGAATCTGTATGTAGAGCTATTTGTTGCTCATAATTAATATGAAAAAATGATTAAATTAACGTTTATTTATGTCATCTTTGTAATATTTGACTTCTTAATAACAAACCTAGGAATAGTTGGCATAATATATATATATATAGGCATAAATGTGAATTGCTGATAGTAAATTATAATATTAGTATATATAAAGTGCATTTTTAAAGATGAGATTCCTGAAACCTGAATCACCTCATTGTAATAACATGTGTGTGCGTAAAACCTAACTAATGCACATCTGTTGTTATATTAATGAACTTGTTTATTTTATATTTTAAAGATATTTAAATTATAAGATGGTTCAATGTTATTTTTCACAATCCACTTCAAATCATTCCAAATTCATCTAAATTAATATTAATTTATTGATATATGTGTATTTGTTTATTTAGCCATAAGTGAGTGTTTAGTTAATATTATTAGTAAATTATCAGCCTTTCCTGAGTCTCATGTTCTACTCTTTTCTATGCTGGCTTGCAAATTAAATTGAGGGTGACTATAACTTCATAAATATCATCCATACATATTACAACATCGAGCACTCGTTGAAGTGTGGTCAGATTCGAGGTCTCAACTCCTCATCTGGATCAGCTTTAGTGTAATTTTCCAGAACTGTGAAGTTTGTTGTGTGAATGTACAAATATAACCATTCTAATATATTGTAATGGTCAGATTTGTACATTCACAAAACAAAATCCAGAGTTCAGGCAAATTATACCAAGGCTGATCTAAAAGGGGTTGAGATCTCAAATCAGATCGCATATCAGCTCCAGCACTACCTTATGAATGACATATATGAGGCTACACTCAGTTTCTTAATGCAAATGCTGGCAGTGGCAAAGAGTGGAGCAAGAAACTCAGGGGAAAATGATTAAATTACTAATAGTTTAACTAAACATACACATCTATGGCTGGCTAGACAATACATATATTAATAACTTGTACTAAATAAGAGTGCATTTGGATAAGATTCAGTAATAAATTGTGAATAACACAAAAACAACTATAAATTTTAAATAATTAATTATTAAAATATAAGATAAATAATACAAAATATAAAACCTGCATCAGGATTTACACACACAGGTGTAGCAATGGTGAGCAAGGTAGAGAACATAATGTTATCTGATGCACTATAATTTAAAAGGGTTAATTACAAATTTAATAACCTATGGTCTAATCATTGCCTTAATTATGGTATGCCACCCCTACAAGTTTTGCTAATAGTCAAGTAGTGTGAGAATGATAACTAACAGGTATAATTAATCTACTAATATTATGTAATGAGCAATAAAAATGCTCTTTATGCAGATTGCATTATATAAACTAGATCTGAGGTTCAGATTAATGCTGAATGAATATTATTATGAAGGGCACACTGACAATTTGTAGCAAGACTTCCGAGACTATGGCACTACATAAAATAAATAAAAGATGTGGCCTGAATGTGCAGTTACTCATGGGATTCAGTACCAAATACTCAGTTCCCATAGACCATACAACTTGCTATCTTAATATAATTGAACATTTAGTTAGGGCATCTGAACAGTTTATAAAACAATCTGGACCCCCAAGTTCTAGTTCTAAGAGTGAGCTGTCTGAACTTAGAATAATGGGGTGGCACTTAAAACCAAGACCCATTTTAATGAGAATATATATAGCAAGACATATATTGCATCTGTGTGTTTTATAATGTGCCGGTCAAAATTGTGTATTCATTCAACAAGACCAATAATCCGAGCAAAAGTACCTTGAATCCAACCAAGCACAAGATACATATGTCAGGACAAGGATGAATCCTAACCTATTTGCCTAAACTATTGCCTCTCTGACTAATGTATAACGTTTGTGATGACACTAGCAGTGCTTGGTTTTATGACGTCCCAGCTGGAGGTCATGGTTCACATAGAGACTCAAAATTATAAAAGGGTTTATTTGAAAAATCAATGATTTAATGGATTCTGATAATTGCAGAATGGTACAGACATGATTTGATCGATTACTAATGGTTTGAACTGTAATAATGAAAATTCTTTATGGCAACATTATAAACAAATAGAGTACTGAACCTTAGAGATTGGGAGTGATAACAAACTAAACTTATATAAATAACAATATTATAGGAATTTATTAAGGAATTTAGTACAAAATAAGTTAAGTCTTTGTTTATACAACTTGGTTATTTTCTTTAATACGTTTTGATGCAGCTTTGACAAACAATGTAAAAGTTTGTTAATTGGTCAGCCAAAACCCAATCAGCAATAAAATATTATTAGCCCTCTCCAAGATATTACAAATAAATCTGTTATATATATATATATATATATATATATATATATATGTTATAGTCTTGTAATATATATATATATATATATATATATTACAAGACATGAAAGATGGGCATTTAAAACACTATTACATTTTTAAAATCATTTGTATATAATGAGTGTGGGAAGCAAAATAGTTCTAAAATAAATAATTGACAATTATACAGTCAGATTTAATTAATTAATGAAATTGGTTTGTGAAGGATGTGCCACCATGGCAGAGAGCATTTCAGGTTTGCTAAATAAAGATATAAAATGATAAAGAAGGCAGTATGCTATTATAGATTACAACAAAATAAATGAGGTCTGTTATGAACCTCTGGATGGCTTTACTAAAGAAAATTTCCTAGTAAATACAACTAGATGATGAGAAATGCTAGCCCTCCAGCCAAACATGTCTCTAAATAATCATAATAATATTTTGATGTGCATATACATCTTAATGGCAATGCTTGAAAAGATCCCTTGGTATGAACTACATCTACTTTGAGGGAGTGTAAAAGGTTGGACTGGTCCTAGTTAAATTTCCGAAAGTCCTGATGAGTAAGTAGCAAAGCAAAATACTAATAATAAGTGATTGGTTGTAGCTATAAATACATAATGCCTCAGACATATATAAACAGATAGTGTATCACTAACAAAATTATTAAATGAATTCCTAATTAAAATAATCAGTTCCTTGATGTCGATAGAAAGTCCCACAAACCTTAGTCCACTAATGAATGATCATAAATATAATATATATATATATATTAAAAAACAGAATTAACTAAAATATAAATTGTTTTCCACACTTCACAAATATTTCATTTATTAATAAGTTCTTAAATAGTTTATCAAAGATTACAAAATAAGACTGTTTTTAATTAACATAGACAGGCATTAAATATCAAACTAATAAATTGTAAATCATAATTTTAATATTTGTCTGACAAATAAGATATATGTATGAAATATATATACTGATAAAATTCTATGATAAATTTTACTTAATTGATTCACTAAAATTATTTATTCTTTCAAAAATAATTACAGGGCTATTTTAAATTGGAGGTAATGGTAAGATACTTTTAAAATAATTTCAATCATTCAAATAAATTTATATACGGGAAGTAAGTCTCTTGTAATGATTTTTAAGTTAAAAAAAATAACAGGGGAATGATTTAAAGTTAATAGCTCATTGAATTTTGTATTTGGCAATTTCAGTAAGTCAAATAATCTAAACAAACCGACAAAAATTAATTTAATTTGCCGCATCAAAATAATGTAAGATTTTATAAGAATTGACATTTTAAATTAAATAAAATTAAAAGACGCATTTTAAACCAAGCCGTATAAACATTACACAGATATAAAATATAAATTAATATAGATTTTGAAAACAAGTAAAATAAAATCAATGGCTTGCGAATCGGACGTTACCTCAGAATCAATCAGTTAATACAGTCAGATCATTTCAGGCTTCCTCGACACAGACAGTCTCTGGCTAGATGTTTAAAGTACTGGAAAGGCATGGATGGGCTGGTGGAACAGACCTCTGAGAAGCAAATGACCAATCTTTTCACCCCGTCATTTCTTTAGGCATGATATATATATAGATTAATCACTTCTCTTCAGTAAACTCAATAATACCCCTTCCTTATCAAATTTTCCACTATTTATGTAGTCGAATCTTTATCTATAGGATTGAATCTACAGTGACAACTGCCAATTGCAATCGCTCTAACTGTTTCTCTCAGGTTGGTGCCTGCTTTGGAGGGAAGTTTATAATCCTGCATTAAACATGCCCCAAGGGTTTATTTGCTAATTAAAAAAACAACAACAAGCATATTAACTTTATCAGTCATTGTACTAACAAAATCTATTTAATTAAGGCTTAGATTAACAAAAATGTAGATTTTATTCAGAAAAATTTTAGGAATTTGGTACAATGACTTTCAAACATATTTGCCATAAACTTAAGCAGAAATTTACAAAATATTTCTTAAAAATATTACATTGTTGAAATAATTGACTCTCTAATGTACATTGATTAAAAAATAAATATAAAATGTTACCAACTGATTAATTGAAGAAAAATGAACTTTAATAATTTAAAATATTTGTAACATTTTATAGATATCTAGGATTCAATTCAATTTAATAAAATAAACACAATATACATTTTTACAAATATAAAATAAATAAACTAATATAAAAAGGTTAGTTTTAATTATAAAATAAGATTAATGAAATATAAAAGATTATAATATTGCTTAAAATATACTACCACCTAATATGAGATGGGTGTCAGTTAATAAGAATTGAGTTCAAACCCAGACTAGTGCTGATGATATTCGCACTAGGTGAAGCAGAAATATGTACTATATTTCCAGCTTCAATAAAGACACATTCGTAATGCTTTCTAAATTATAAATATTAAAATGAATCAAGTACTAGATCTGCAGTTTCAATCTATGAAACTGCTATATACCCATTCGTAAATTAACTTATTTAAATCATGCTAAAAAGGAGTAATTATAAGTGACCTAGTTTACTCAGTAATCCATATAGTTTATAAGAGTATACTAAGGAGGATTAAAGCATAGTTAGGACTCAAAATTAACTAATTACTTATAATATGCTTTTAAGTATCATTCTCACTCTTACTTGACTAAATAGACATTTACTATGCAAACCTGAATTATACAATAAGCCAAAACATAGTAGCTTAACTAATATATATATATATATATATATATATATATATATATATATATAAAAATCTACTCATATATATATATATATATATATATGAGTAGATTTTTAGATTGGATATTTATAGGTGTGCTAAAAAGCAATATAAATTAGCTACTTGAGATCATCTAATCATCTCTCCAAAATTATTATTATTACCAATCTCTGCTGTGAATGGCATAATATAAATAGATGAATTAACAATATATAAAATAGAAAATAGGCATGACCACAGATTAGAAAAAAAAATCACTGATTATAGTTATTATATTAAAGAATTATCAATTATAAATATTTATTAACAGGCAAGATTCTTACATTATTATTAAATTACAGGTTATAAAATTTACTTGTTAAAAGTTATTAATTATGAACGTTCAACATTTAGCTAGCTTTGGAGTTATGAATTAATTTAATAGTTTAGTTTAATATATTTATAGAGCTCTGTGAGAAGAAATTTGCCATAATCTTCTAGCTGAGGCATTTGCATGACATTTAGTACTGGCATTCTCCATTAGGCTGGCTTGTCCGATGTCTTCTTGGCAGGCTATAGGTTTTGAACTTTGTCCTGATCCTGAACCAATTCTCCAAGAAAAAAGGCAGCAACTGGTTGATCTCTAACCCATGGTTTTCATTGTAGAAAAAGTGAACAAGTGAACCTAGATGACTGAATTTTGGTTTTTTTTTATTAACTCTTTCTCACCCCCCTTCCCAAGTTATTAAAAGTTGTCTACAGTTTTTAGTTTTCAATTTCAAGTTTTAATAGCCAGCATAAATTTTAACAAAAATAAAAGATCTGGCTTGGCTATTAACACATGGTGCTGGGTTAATGACTTTGTCTTTGCCCTTTTTAACTTTAATTTTCAATCTTTAAAAATCATCGGTTCTCAGTTTACAATTTAATGAGAGCTATTTCTGAGAAACCGATGACCTTGATTCTCTCTTTTTATAAAGAGATTTATGTGGTCAACTTTCTGCTATATGTATAAGATAGACATCCCTGAATTTAAGATTTATATGTGAATACCAACAAATCTATAAATTAAATAACTTAAAAGATAATTTAGAAATAATTTAGAAAATCTGTAACATTTACTATATCTATCACATTACAGTTCCCTTCTCATATATAAATAGTATTCTCCTACACATACAACAATGTTTACAACTTACTTTAATTTAATCATTTTGAAAATTATAACTGTGTATACATTATATGAATACAAACATTAATATTACTATTAGATGTGCACACATAACTGTGCATACATTATACACATACAAACATTAATATTACTATTAAATGTGTGCACATATCCACACATACACATTAATATACCCTATTACATATTAAAATAAATTATTATAAGGTTATATACATGGACTGGGAGGGATTTGAACTAGGAAAGAAAACTACTATGGCACATAGTAGGTGAAACAGGATGATTGACAAATAATACTGTTTCAATCCATATATAAATGCATATAGGTGATAGCTATGAAACCAGAAAATATTGAACAAGTAAGTTATATTTATAAAAGTTAACCCACATGATTACATTTTTGATGCATTCAAGGCATGGAGTATTTATTAATGGAAAGTAGTGCTTGATCATATAATTATATCTTTATATTATATGTTGTAATTCTAAAGTTAACATTTTAAAATTAATCAGGAATAAACCTTAGACATTTTTGATGGTGTATAAATGGGATTATTTGATTTGTATTTGACTTTCCACATATACCCATGAAACATCAACTAAAATATAATTTAGAGATAAGATTAATAAAGTAATAACATTGTTAGTTTTTGTAAATTTAATTAGAGAGGCATTAACTACATTTTCAGAATTTTGTTTAAATTAGAAAAATATCATATAAAGAAGTATTAATAATAGTTTTATTGGATATACAATTTATAAATATTTCCTAATGAAGAATGCCTATTTGCATGATAATATAATTAAAAATTTGTATTGAAAATTATGTTAGTACAAATTTGAAAATAAATTGTTATTTTATTTATTTAAATAGTGTGTGCTTTCAATTATTTTATATAAAAGTTACGAGATCTGAATATCAGGGCTATAATCCATTTCATCCAAAGTATCTCATGTGGTACATGACTTAGTCAGTTATTATAGATAAAGCATGATGTATTTGTCACTTTAATCATTAAATATTATGGGGACAATATTTTAAATAATGTTAATATAAAAAAAAGAATTCTCTGAAATATTTACTGATGGCATTTATCAAGTGATATCCATAGTTTGATGATGATCAGGAATTATATACATACCATTATTTAGTATTATTATGCTTTCTAAATATTAGTGGATGCAAAAGATAATCTCATACTTTATCTTAATCATTACGATATATATATATATATATATATTGTAATCACTTGGTTACTTGCTGTACTAAAAAAAATAATTAGATAGTTGGCAGCAGGTTCATCAGGTTTGAGAATAAAAAAATTATTTAATTAATGGGGAAAATCAAATTTAATTTTCCAATGAATATGCTTTTATGGGTCTTCATTTAACTAAATGTTTGTAAAATCTCCATATGATAATATGAAAATTTTCAAAGATGAAATGTATTTTAGAGTATTTTTTTTTAAAAATAACAATAATAATAATAAAAATAAAAAAAGTAAAGAACAAATTATGATTTTAATTTTGTAAATTTTATTTTAATTAATCAGAGTTGTTTTTTATCTCTCTTTAATGGAAAAGAAAAATCAAATCAGTGCAATTAACAGATTATGTAATTATTTTTATTGCAAGATTTGTTTTTTTAATTATAAAGGAATGTCAAGAATGTTCTGTTGTTGAATGTAAGTTCTTAACTTGTTTTTCAATCTCTATGATTAAGGAGAGAATTGTCTGAACAATTGTTTTTATGAAATTTTATTTAATTGGTTGTCATGAAAATGATAATGTAAAAGACATATTGTAATTGGCTTGTGGGCAAGATTGTTTTAAAAAATATATGTGGGTCTGTGAATTTACCCAAGTGTCTGGAAAGGTTATTGTTAATTTAAGCTGTTGAAGAGAACATTGAAGGCTTAATCCTGTGGCTGAAAAAATATAGAAATTTGCTAACTTAACTGTTGAACAGAGCAGTCAAATCTCAATCCAGTTGCTGAAAAAACAGTGGTATTCCTAATTTAACTGTTAAAGAAAGAGCAGCCCAAGTTTAATTCAGCTGCAGAAAAGAAAAAAAATAGAAGCCTTTACCAACCTGTGGCATAAAACATCTGTAATTTTTACCAAGCTATTAAGTATAATAATAAAAGTTTTTAACCCACTTTTTGGCATACTATGAGTTTAGCACTGAAATGCTTTGTACAATGAAAACCACGTGTTATGTTCAGATAAAAGCTAGATTTTACCTTCCTCCATGTAACCTACCTACACTGGAAGAAAATGTAGGGAAGTTAAAACTCCCTTTAAGCAGTCTGTAACCTTGCCTAAAACCAAGAATATGAAAAACCTCTTTCTCACATGGAAATGAAAGAGGAGAACCAAATGCACAAAAAAGTGCTATTTTCATTTACCTGGAATTACTATACATCCACAAAGGACAAATTTAACCAGGCCCATGTTTACAGGCCTTAAAGAAGAAAACTATGACAATAGCTATTATTTTTTATGGGTGCACACTATATTTTTATTAATAGAAAATATATTTTTTTCATGTTTTTATTCTCTAAATTTGCCCTCTGGGTAGAATCAAAGATTGCTATCTTTGATTTTTTTGAACATGTTTAACAAACTCCTAAAATTTTTAAAGAAATAACTTAATGAAGTTAAAGTTAATTCATGAATAAAAATTAATTGGTTGGTTAATGTAATTTTTATAAAAATGTATTTTTTTGCTAAAATGGATGTTTGAAATGCCATACTATCATATCATTGTTGTTTTTGTTATTATTAATCAGATATTGAATAATTGTTTTAAACATATTCTTTCTAATCTTAATTACTTTATTCTGTCCAATTCCTATTGCATGAATTGCAGTGTGTGTGACCTTATAACATGACAGCTTATATTCTAGGATTTAGTTTTTTTCTTGATGATCCCAATAAAACTAGTTATTTATAATTAGGGGAAGCTCATGAATTGCTTAAGATTATTTATAATAAGCTAATTTATTTCCCTCTTGCTCACAGTAATAAACTATAGAGTTCTTGCTTTCTGAGCTAGATTTGTGCATAATAACTAAGTGGAATAAGGGGTTTATATTTACTGAATGAGTATCCAGATGATGATGATGATGATGATTCCTATGTTTGTGCAAAGAGAATGTTCTTCAAAGTCCATACACTACATTTTATTTAGATTGGTCTCTATTAGAAATTAAATTTATAAGTTAGCCAGGACATTACTAATACTAAGTAGCCAGAGCATTGATGATGATCAGCATGTTTTAATATCCCATCATTATTATTTTTTGGTTGTATCATTATGGATTAGCATTTAAGTTTGTGCATCCAAACTATGGTTTAAATAATTATCCAAGCTAGCAAAGGCTCAATAATTAGTCTGGTCTAGAGGAGAGCCATTTCAAATCCAGTCACAAGATTAACTGTTGATTTATTTTGATAGATCATTCATGATGATGAATGATTATTATTTTTGGGGTGTGCTGGTAAAATTATAGTTAGGTATGCTGTTCTCCCACAATGATCTATTATCCCATCCCTTTTAAGGTTAAATTTTATTTTATTTTTTTGACTTGAGTATAAAAATACAATTCCTCAGATCCCTCATGGTTTAAACCCCAATTTTCTGTAGAATTACAAATGGCTTACCAATTTGGGGAAGTTGACGTTCTTGTACTGTTACCATTATACCAGATACAATCCTGTATTTCCCCATAGTGTTAAGCACTCAGGGCGAATGTACTAAGGTTCTAGCCTTATATAAGTATTACGTGCTGACATCGCGCTTAATAAGAATTAATATTTACAACTTTAAATATATATATGGAAGAGGGGGGGGACATATTAAGAATGAAGATAATAATAGTGAATTGGGTACATATCTGGAAAATATGGAATAATAATCCAAAGAAATGTCACAAAAGGATAAGGCAGGAATATAAAAAAGAATTGGGGAAATATGGATGTGGACTAGAGAGATAACAAAGAAAGAAAATGAAAGATAAAGCACAAGAAATAAATATTTTAGAAATTAAATAAAAAATCTGGCACAGGCTAAGATAGAAAAGATCAATTATCATATTAAAACTCTTATAAAGCAAATCAAAGACCATATGTATATAAAACAATTTAACACATTGATAATAATATGACTCTTTTGTTTATCAAAATTGCTTCTTAGAAATAAATCCTTAATTCCATTAATTGATTTATTATGTAATACTGTACCACAAAACTCTGTTACACCAAATGATAACAGTCTATTGTCTTCTTTTATTTTAGCAGTTTTAACTGAGTCAACAAAATCAAAGGATGATTTAACAGTATGTCTCCAAAAATTAAGCTCATTTGTAGCCCATTCCGCAATAATTTTTATATAAATATATTTTATTCAATGACTGACTTAAGTGTTATTTATAAAATACAAACACAGATTTAATTAATTACTTTTTTTTATGAGTCTCATTGATACTAGTCTAATCTCCTGATAATGGAATTCACTTGATTATATTTCAATTTGTTAAATAAGCCTCGTAATATATTTTTTCTATTAAAGAAGACTTTAGAAATAAAAATTTTCATGATTAACATCAACAGTAAAAATTAATTTAAAAATATATTAAAGTTATTTGTATTAATATTTACGATTTTTTTATAATGATTATTTATCGATATAAAAACTTTTTCGAAGTATGTTTTATAGACCTATTTTGAATAAACTAACAAGTTTTATATCTAACAGTTAATGACTTTTCTATGGTGGTATAGTATTTAATCAAAATATACCTAAGAAAGAAACTGGCAGATTAATTACCAGAAAGACGCGCAAATAACTTATCTAATACGTACAAAAATATACCTAAGAAAGAAACTAGTTTGCTTTAAATTTAATGTTAAGATTAATTATCAGAAAGTCATGCAAATAACTTATCTAATACATACAGGCAGTTATCATGATATTTATTGCTGCAGTTAATAAAAATGACGACAAGTTTTGACATTAAACAGAATAAACACTAAAGGGTATCTACCATTTAAAATATCATCACTGCCAAACTAACAAGCTGCATAACGTAAAAAAAAATATTTCACTAAATAAAATTTAAATACTTAAAAAAAAAAATCAAAAGCTTATATATATAAATGCATCCACATACTATCATAAGATGCCTAATAGTTATTATTTTTAATTTTTTTTTTTAATAATTATATTTAAGTTAACGAGAATTTTTTTTTTGAATTATAACAATTTTTTATTTATTTATCATTTTTGTTGCTCCTAAAGTCATAGAACTTTTTATCTTACTTATTTAATATTAAAATACTAAAAACCTCAGACTTTGTTATTAAAAGTATTATTAAACTCTCTACATAATAGTATTCATAAAGCATACTAAAAAAATCTGCACAAACATTAATCTACTTGCTTTTTTCCCCTTGAAATTATAACTTCATCTATACAATTTATAATTTCGATCAAACGCAGGTTTAGAATAAGATTAACAAAGAACTATAATAAATTGATAATACTTGATAGTTATTAATAGTAATATTTGAAGATTAATTTCTTGAAAAGGTTAAACATTTTATTTTAACTAAAACAATGTACAATCTATCCCCTGCAATTTATCACAACAATTAAACTGTTAATACAGGTCTAAAAGTCGCTTTCATTACTTATGATTATTTATGATTGCTAAGTATTTGATAGTATGTTCTATTTAATTAAGTAAGATAATGTAACTTTCAAAAATTTAAAGAATCATTTTAAACATAATTGTAAATGAGAACTTCACTTTCTATACTAATGTCAATTTATTTACATGGTAAAAATGGCTATCTTTAAAGCATAAGTAAGTCAGTAATAGCTAGAAGTTAATAAAAATTGTATAGTAGATATAAAAATAAAAGAAAAATATTCAACAACTTATCATTGAAAGTTAAATTTACTTAATTAAAAACTATTAAACATTTAGTGATCATAGATAATTATAATGATTTTAATGAAGACTAAAATTTCACCACCAGACTAATTCATGAGCACCCTACAAGTTCATAATAAATTGTGAAGTTGGCAACAAAGTCTTAGTTGGGTCAACAGAATAATTCTATTATGCTCAATCTATCATTTTGGTGCGTAAAAATACAAATATCATTTAACAACAGACTACATTATATATATATAAATTGTCTAAACTTATAATAAAAGGCACTTTCATTTAAAAAATAATAGTAATAAAAAGAATTATGAATTATTACGAGGTCATAGATGTATGTCTACAAATAAAATCCGACTTGTAAAAAAATGTACTCAGTAAGAGCTGAAAATAATTATTGTTGTTATTACTTTATATATTTTATTTCTAAAAAAAATAAATCTATAAATTCATAACAAATAAAAAATATTTTATAAATAAAAAATGCATTTCATTTTTAGGTAGGAACATTTAAAAGTGAAATATTAATTGTTTAACTCAATGTACAAAATATTTGTTTTGTTAAAAATATTGTTGATTACATTAATAAATGAAGATTAATTTATGACGTTTTTTTTTTCTTATTATTTCATATGCAAATTATCAGTATGCACATTAATTTGTTATAAACAAATTAAAATATATTGTAATAAAAACAATCCACATATTTCAACAATAATAGAAAAATGTGTAGTGGAGTTCATGGTGAAGGAATATTTTAAATGTGAATTACCCCGTAATGAACTATCAATTTATCATAATCCTTTCTGTAACCACTTTAATGAGTTCAGTTATTTACACCGAGATTATATAATGATGAAAGCTTGTTCAACAATTTACTTGCTAACTATAGTTTAACTTAAGTATAAATAAATAAATAGATATGAAAATTAGGAAATAATAAAATAAAGACTGTATGTAGTCTTAAGGAATTTGAAAAAAATAAGAAATTAGATATATAAACTTAATATAAATATAAAAGTAATATTTGAAATAAATCTTGACATAATATTAAAATAAATAAATGCAATGCCCTATGAATCTGGCAAAAAATTTACATTAATCATGAAAACAATCATAGTAAAATTTAAGATAATGTATTACTTTAATCATATACAATTATAGTGATATTATTAATAATAAATATTAACAGAAAAAATACACATAACAAGCTTATTAAAAGACAGACACACTATTGGAAACAAATATAAAAAGTAATAAATAATCAAAAAAATTATTACAGGATTTTAAAGGAGGTAGGACTCATGTATTTATAAAAAGAAATGAAGAAACATGATATAGGACCTGACTTAGAGACATATAACTAATGGATAATAATGCCATAAATGCCATACTCTTATCTACAATAAAATATAAACAAAAATTATACACTAGATTTAATTTGAATGTTTTTTGATTGATGGAAAATCCATTCACTTTATAATGAATCACTATTAACTGATGTTTTAAATCAGTGAAAATAAAAATATGATATATCTGCATTCAATATTTATAGGCACATTTTATGCACCAATATGCCTTTAAAAATCTTTTCTATCAAGTAAAGAATAAGAAATATGATACATTCCAAATGAAGGTTTCTCAATCCCAGCAGCAACACAAAATTATGAATAGTTATCCTTTCTAAAATTCATGGGCAAGATCCAATGTCTTTTCTAATTTTCTATTCAATCATGACTATATATAGTAGCCATTTCTGAGTGTATATGGGCAGTTATCTTCAAAATTCTTCCTATTAAAAATCAACTCAAAGTTATAACTAATTTTTTTTTCTATTTTTTATATATTTCGAAAATACTTATGTTTTCAAAAAAATATTTTTCATAACTGCTTCATTTATCCTTTATTTGCCACATCACAAACCTATTCAAAACTATCTATACATTTTTTTCCCTTTTTAATTAATTAATGCTAAAGAATTTGCCTAAAAAATGCATTATCAAATATCTTAAAAATTAATAATTTGCTTTTCAACTTTCAAATTAAAAATTGTTTAAGCATACTTAAATAAATATAAAATCTATAACATTAAATACAATTTTATTACTTTTTTAAAATGTTATCTTTAAAAATTCTTTTAGCATTATTTTTAAATATTTACACAAACCCATATAATATATTCTTAATAAAAATAACAAATTTCTATATTGTTAAGTTTCACAATTCAAGTCTTACTGTTGTATCAAACCTATAAATGTTAATCATCAGGAATCAAAATAGAATAAAATTTTATTTTTTATTTGGAAGGTTTTATTTGTTTTATTTGGGACATGTACAGGCCAGATTGAGCTAAGGTAACTAGATGCACATTCATTAAATTATTTTGGAGATAATACACAAGAAAGTTTTAAAACAATAAATTTATTAATCAGGATATATAATATTGGTAGCTTATTAGTAGTTGTTCACTGGATGAATTCCATAAATAAAACTCAGTCTTAATCATGCATATAAGTTTTTTTTATAGTGTTTTACTATAAAGCTGCATTTTCTTATTACAGTGCTTTATTTCATTAACACTTCTTCATTAACTTTTCATTATAACACTTTCTTCCGCATATTTCATTGCTCATGGATTTTTTTGTCTGCAAACACTGTACTGATCTCTATTGCTCTAGATTATCAGTTTTGTTTATCATGAAATAATTTTCTCAGAATATATAATATTAGTAGTTTGTTAATATTTTGAATTAGTGGCCCACTGATTAAATTTCACAAATTAAATTCAGTCTTAATCATGCATATGCAGTTTATTTATAGTGTTGAACTATAATGCTGCATTTTCTTATTACCATTCTTTATTTCACTCTATTAATGCTTCTTCATTAATTTTTCATTATAACATTTTCTTTGGTATATTTAATTGCCCATGGATTGCTTGTTGCAAGCATTGTACTGCTCTATACTGTTCTATCTATTCTACTACTGCTCTAGATAGTTAGTTTTGTTTTTCATGAGATAATTTGCATAAATGATTTTATTATTTTCTTCTTGCAAATTAGCATATCCAGGTAAATTTGTAAATTTGCATAACTTCACTTATTAAGCATTATCATTATTTCTAGAATTAATATTAATGTCTTTCATATTGATTTATGCACACACACATGTAACTTTATTTAATATGTACACATTTAGTCACTACACAGAAATGCCTCCCTTCATTCTAAAAATACATACATTACAATTCACAAAAAATAAACCTTTAACCTTTTAGGCATATGTCTATTTCTGGATGGTCTTGATAATATTAATTTCATTTCCTCCTGCTCAGAAATTCTTTTTTCTTATTCAGGATGTGTTTTACTACTTAATTCAGCTGGTGTATCTTGACTCAAAGACTTTTCTTTTACATCTGTTTCAGTATTAGTAGATGCATCCATTTAAAAATTTTCATTATTTATTAGAGAATTTTCTACATGAGTGGTAGCTGAACTTATAATCTTATCCATTACCTCTATCAACTCAAAATGTTTTTTATATGGTTAATGTGCCATCTTACTACTCTAATCATCTTACAGATTAATTTCACATATTTTCTTAGATAGTAGCCTAATTATAATTCCTGGTATTCATTTTTTTCTCAGTATATATTTTATCCAGACAGTCTGTCCTATTTGAAACTTGATACTTTCAGTTTTTATTTCCTTCCTTTTAATTTTGTCTAGAATGAACACAGAAGTATCTCTTTTCACATTGTGTATCATTAATAATTCTGCTGGAGTTTTTTTTGAAATGTTTATAAAATATACCCATTGTTATTTCTTCATGAATATTAACATACGCCATTCTATTAAGTGTGCACTTAAGATGATGAATCGCTTTTTCTACTAATCCATTTGACTAGGATGGTAAGGAGATATTAAAACATGCTGTATTCCCTTCTGAGCAAGAAAATCATTTAATTGTATGGAACAAAATTCTGCACTATTGCCAATAACTATAATCTCAGTATACTGATGTGTTGTAAAAAGCTCATTGAATACTTATATTACATTTTCCAAATTGGTATTTTATACCTTTCTTTATTTTATCCATCTGGAATACAAATAAGTAACTACAAGAAACATATATCATTGGAAAGACCTGGCATAATCTAAGTGGACTCTCTCTCATGGCTTTGTGACTTTAGGGCAAGACTTGAAAACTCAGTTTCTTGACAAGCTTGACATTTTTTTACTGTTTCTTCAGTGTCATTATTCATGTCCATCCATCAAATGTATAAATAGGCTAGTTCTTTCATGCATATTATTCTGGGTTTTCTCATGTAACAACTGTGGTTCATGTTTCTTCCCCTCACTTGAAATTGGAACTTGATCTATTAATAAGAATACATTTTTGAGATAGAAATAAACTTTCCTGAGTATTCCAGGTTTATGGCACTATGTAATTTAGTTATATATGTAAGTTATATATAACATTGTTCTAACTATTTTGAGTCAATTTCAGAATTAACTACATCATTTTAAAGCTATAAAATGATATATTCAGATGTCTATAAATATACTGTTTTTATTAAAATGACAGAATTTTTTATCTTACATGTTTACTAGTTCAAAAATATATAACGTTAATTTTGTATCAATATTCCAGATAAAATATAACCCAAAATATTTTAATACAATATCCACTAAATCAAAAATTTGAAAATAAACAACAGAAGTTAAATTTTTAATTGTAATTTAAATATAGAACCCAGAAAAATTTTTTTTTAACCATATAAATAAATTTTTGGTTGTTTTACAATAGCGTGTTGAAACCATCGGAGAGTGGGCTTTGTTTGTAAACAAAGATAAATATAATGTTTACGGGGCCGCCGCCGCCGGATTTGTTTATTATCACATTTCAAAGTAAAGTAATATCAAATCAATTTTAGAATACACAACAACAACAACAAATAAAAAAAAATGCAGAAATCAAAAAATTGAATTTAAAAAAGTACTTAATTTTTTTTGTTATTCTTTTCATTATTTATATTTGGGTGGGGGGGGAGGCAGGAATTCTTATTTTTTTTTTTTATATGTATGTTTTTGATTTTGTTGATCACATTTAACCAAAACTACTATCTATCAAATAACAATTTTTGGAACCACGAAAACAAACAAACAAACAAAAAAAAAAAAGGGTACATCGATCGAAATGAATTTTAAAAAGTAGTTACTTTTTATTCTTTTTCATTACTTACATTTTTTGGTTTTAACGGCTGCGGTTGGGTATTCTACAAGAAAATCAGCTTCTTTTTTTCTTTTTTTATATTTTTGTTGTTTTATAATAAATTACAAATCCCAAATTGATTGTCCATTTAACGGTACCAAACCACATTTACAACCGAAAGGTCCAACTTTTGGGAAAGGTGGTAGGGGTGAGTGGTTACAATTCCTAAGAAAACGTAATGCTCCAACTCGAAGGTTGACCAACTTTTGACCGTAATTACCAAAACTCCACATAAATATATTTACAGCAATTAAAAGCAACTTTTAGGGCTGTTCAGGAACAGCACACATGCAGCTTCAAAAAAGCTCTTTCTTTTGTTCGATAACCCATTTCCAGCAGCAGCAGCAGTCAGAGAATCTTTGACATTCACAGCACATTTTCCAATTTCAGCCATTCGATGAAGCTCGCCATTGTTCTCGCAGAAGCGGGTCTTAGAGCGTGATTTGATCGGAATCGCGCTGGAACCTACACTTGCCTAATTTTTTTGAGTAGGAAATGGGGGCTAGGGAAGCATGAGACTCTGCTGATAATTGTTAGTAGACATTCCTAAAAGATGGAAGTTAGAGGGGGAGGTGGTCTTAATGAATATTAAAATAGTTTTGACAATCGAAATTCCAGACACCCTCACCCGATACTGTAGCCAAAAGTGAAATGTGATCGCTACATCAAAAATGCTTAGCACAAATCTGAGCTGTAAGCTGGACACGATAGCTTCTGCCGCAGAATCGATGTCATGTTTCTGTGCATTAGCATAGAAATAGACACAAGCAACCGAATGGACTATTTCTAGGCTTACGCATTAGAAATAGAATGCTCACTAGCAGTAGTATGCCACCTAAATGGCATATTTCTGTGCATTATCACAGAAATAATGCCCTCTGGTGGTTTCAACACGCTATTGTAAAACAACCAAATTTTCTAAATGCGAATAATAAAACAGATTAAAAATTAGCAATTTTTTCTGGGTGGAAAAAACAAGATTGAAATAACTAGAAATGGTAACAATTAAAATAATAATCCCAATCAAGTTAAATGGAACTACTACAATCCTTGCTAATTATATTTATGTTTTGTAATATAAATATATTTATTTTTAAGTAGCAAGAAGTGTTTAAATCATTTTAAATATTTAGTTAAATATTTAATTACTTATATTTATTATTAAGTTTCATATTAATAGTTATCTAATAAAATATTTCATGTATGCATAAAATATGAAACAATTCACTTCGTTAGCACAGGTTTGACTTTTGAGAGATTTTGTTATTCTTAAGTAAGTTAAGCAAATATGTTAAAGTTTATTATTTGGAATATAATCACGCTGGAAAGTAAAAGGGAATGATTGCAAGGTTAAAAAGGTGTATGAATGTCAATATATTCACTGAATTATATTAGCTTGTCTTTTTATTTTTAATGTAATATTGTATATTTTTATTTTGAATAATTTCATATTTATCTTAATACATACTGTATTTAATTATAAGAATTTATACCTTCTTTGGTAATTAAATATTATTTGTTATATATATAAAATTTTGTTTGAGTTTTTCTTTTCAGTATAACATTATTTCTGATATTTGGATAATCACATGAGGGTTTGAAGCTTTTTTTGAACTGATTCATGGAGTATTAAGAATATACTTGTTTTTTTATATATATATATATATATATATATATATATATATATATATATATATATATATATGATCTGTAAATTTATCATACACTGGTCAGAAACCACATAATGGTGGTATTCTCAGAAAAATTAAGCCAATGATGATGATTATGGATTCTATCAGTAAAACTTCTGCATAAGTTTGGAATTAGTGACATGAAGAATATTAACTATGTTTATAAATAAAAAGACCATATTGAATTATTACAAATTTTATAAACTTTTAATATTTTTGTATGTACACACACACACACACACATATATATATATATATATATATATAGCTTTAAGTTAATGTTTAAAATAAAATGTACTAATGTCAATTAATCATTTATAATAAATAAAACAATTTCAGTAAAAGTTCATCAATAATATTTGCTGCTTATCAATTAGATTGTTGCACAAATTAAATTGATTAAATTCTCAAATTAAGAAATTTTTAATAGGCTAAAAGTAATTTTTTTAAAGTTATAACATTCATAGTTTAAATAGTTGTAGGTATTATAGAAATCTTATACGAAGATATTACAAACAGTTTGACCATCAAGCAATCAATAATTTTTGCTATTCAAATCAATTTATTTTTGCTCTCAATATAAAAATAGTGTAAATAAGTTTTACAAATACATTTTTGAAAAAAAAAAAAACACCCTATCAGACAACACATTGAAAGGTTCATTCATTTATAATTAACAATACTATTGTATTGACATTTACAAATATTGATATGATAATAATGTTAATTATATATGGACAAATCCAAACAATATATTCTTTATATTTATGAAAATCTTCATTTTAACACACATATATACAATATTATATATTTATTGTAATACATTTAAAACAGTTAATTTTAAAATGGTAGTGCCATTAAAAATTTGATATGCATTTTTAAAAAAAGTTATTAATTTCTTTTTATGAAGCAATGTTCTATTAATTCTTTTTTTTTTTTTTTAATTTTATACAAACTCAGCTGAAACTTTATGAAATAATATTTACTTTTGTCATATTAATTTTTACTTCAAGTTCAGTGCAAACAATCTAATATACTCTATAATTAAAAATGTTTTATATAAAAAAGCGAACATTTGTAAACATATATTTCTTGTGTAAAGTGTAATTTCAGAAAAAAATGTAAGTATTTATATGTATATATTAGTTGTAATGAAAAAAAATTTAGAGCATGAGTAAATCAGATATAAAACACATATATCAATAAAATTGAGCATATAAATAGTCTACAGAATAATACAATGTAATTTCATAATTGTTCATAACATATTTTTTAGAAAAAAATAATTGACAAACTGTATTCAACATAAATTGAAAGGGTGCTTAGTGTTCGCATTTATTATTTAACTGTTCACAGATTCAACTAAAAATAATTGAAAAAAAAAAACGAAAAAAAAAAACAACTAACCCACAGATTCAATTCCTTATAGAAGATTACATAAGCAAAAATTACAATTTGACTTAAATTACCTCATGAATTACATAAACTAGTGCAAATGTCATGATCATAAAAATGGAAACAATATTGGAACTACTTTACATCTCTGTTTAATGAAGTTTTTCATTTCAAATAGTTCAGATTTTCCATTACTGTCAGATTGCTTCTTCTAATAAAATTTATGAAATAGCTGTATAAGATGAATAAACTTGAGAAACAATCTGTCAATTTCACACTTTAAGCACAAAGATTTTTTAAATATGGAAGTCAAAAGTTGACTTCAATCACAAAAGCA
This sequence comes from Epiperipatus broadwayi, assembly GCA_028023455.1. Lineage (NCBI taxonomy): Eukaryota > Metazoa > Onychophora > Udeonychophora > Euonychophora > Peripatidae > Epiperipatus > Epiperipatus broadwayi. The sequence continues at coordinate 24,700 of JAQFVV010008304.1, forward strand.
ATATTAAATAATGCTGTTATTCTTTACACTTTTTTTACATTTACTAACAATCAAAACTATATTGCAATGGTCATATTTGTAAATTCAGGCAACAATCCAGAGTTTTGGCAAATTATCCCAAGACAGATCTTTAAAAGAGTTTGAGACTCCAAATCAGCTGCACCTCTGTTCCTTCACCAACACTCCATGATGTACTATCCTATAAATGACATATATGAAGCCACACTCAGAATTCCTTATTTCACATTCCAGCAGTAGCAAAGTGTGGAATATGAGAATCAAAGAAATATACTGAAACTTATGTATCCTCTAGATTTACAGTTGTTAGATAATACCGATATATAACATAAATACATGTAAATTTGAAAAGTGATTCAATATGAAGTGAATAAGACATCAGACCTCAATATGTTTAATATCATTTAATCATAGCAAAATAACAATAATAATGACAATAAAATGCTTTGGATACTCCACTCACAGGTGGTATTGATGAGTAGGTAAATTACAAGTTCTCAGCTTTGACTACAATTAATAATTTAATTTTTATATTATTAAAAATTAATAATTTTATCTACATCTATATTCATGCCTTAACTATGCTCTGCCATCCCTATCAAGTTTTGCAAGAGTTAAATCTTACAAAAGTGACAACATTAAATAAACTTATTTATGAATATTACATAATGAGCAAAAAGTATGCTCCCTATGCAGATCATTTATATAAACTAGATCTGGAGTTCAGATCAATGCTGAACTGAATAATATAATGGAGGAAAAACTGGCAATTTGTAGTGTAGCTTCCAAAAATACAGCACTACATAAACTAAATAAGGATTGTGGCTAGAATGCGCAATTACTCATGGGATTCAGTATCAAATACTCACTTCATGTGAACCATATGACTTGCTATCATAAAATCTTATTTCCAGTGATTGGAGCAGCTTAACATACGATTCTGGACCCTTGTGTTCCAATTCCAAAAGAGAGCTGGCCGAACTATGAATAATGGGGTGGCCCTTAAAAGCAAAGCCCATTTTACTAAGAATATATATAGCAAGGTGTAATGCACTGACATGCTTCCTAAAGATACATTTGCAATGTTAGTTTCAATGTACAAAACTACTATACGCTCATTCATAAATTAAAATACTTAAAACATAATAGAAATGGTTAATTAAAATGATCTAGTTTACTAATTAAATCTATATAGTTTATGATAATAAACTAAGGAAAAGTAAAGTATATATGGGACTTAAAAAGTTACTTATAATATGCTTCAAAATATATTCTTGCTATTACTTAATTAATATATAATTATTTAACATGCAAACCTGAATTACAATAGGCTAAAACATAGTATCTTAACTAACATAAATATATAAAAGTAGGATTTCAGATCAGAGATTTATGAGTGTGTTAAAGAGCAACATAAATTAATGACTCAAGAGCATTTAATTGTCTTTCTTCCCTTGTTAATATTAGCAATCTCCACTCTGAAGGCATAGTATAAATAATTGAACAAATTATAATAAAATATAGGCATAGATGCAAATATCTAGAATAATAACTGGAGACAATTATTATCTTTACAAAAGTTTAATTTAAAAATTTACTTGAACTTTACATTAGGCAAGATTTTACAAGTTAGCTTTATTAACTTAAAGGTATTTTTAAAATTTATACAATTAAAAGTAAATTTATTTAACAGAGTTTAACTATTAAGAGTAATTTACCTTTAGAGTTTGTGCACATTTATTATATAACATAGCTAGTTTTAAGAATCATCTAAGATTGATTTAGAATTTAGTTTAAAAGTTCTACAGAGAGTTTGTTACCATTCTTCTGGCTGTGATCACTTGCATGGCATGAACATTCACTCATGGAATGGTTAATATACTATCTTTTCTGGTTGGCTGGTATTTTTAAAGTAATCCATCACAAGGATGACGCAAAGTGGATGCCTTCTAGCCTCTGATGTCCATTGTAAATCTTGGCATAGTGCCTGACTCAATTGACTTTAAAAATGATGGAGTGTTCTTCCACTTAAAACTGGGTTTTTAATATTAACTCTTTCTCACCCCCTCACAAGCCATTAAGTTGTTTACAACTTTTAATTTTAAGTTTTAATAGCTCTAATAATTATAGCAAAGACAAAAATCCATCTGAAGCTATTGACAAGAAGTGCTAGTTCAATGATTTTGTCTTTGTTTTTTATAACTATTTTTAAATCATCTTTGAAATTTCTTTTCAGTTTACAAATTAATAAGAGGTATTTCTAAAAAACCTATAACCTTTGATATTCTTTTTTAAAAAATATTTAAATTCTATCAACATGTCACTATATGTATAACGCACCCCACTGGATTTAAGATTTTATATGCAGATGCAAGCAAATTTATAAACTAAATTTATAATAATGTAAAAGGGATAATTTAGAAAGGTTGTAATGTTCACAAAATCTACCACATTAAAGATTCTTTCACATATATGCATAGGTGCACTTCTACACATACAATAATGTTTACATAACTTACTTTAATTTATTAATTTTAAAATTCTAACTGTATATTATATGCATGCAAATTTGGTTGAAAAATTAATGTACACAATATAAATGCATGCACACATATAGCATTATAGCTGCCTTTATAATAATTTCTGATCAATTTCAATTAGTATACATGAACTGGGATGTATTTAAACTAGAAAATACTACTACTATAGAATATAGTAGGTGGAACTGAATGATGAATGAATCATACTGTTATATATCCCCAAAAGTTCAAGAAGAAATAATAAAAAAATGAATTTACTTATGAATTTTGATAATCAATCACAAATCAATCTTTCTTTTCTCATCTCCCACCCTTTATTTTTTTTAAAGTTTAAAATTTATTTTATCCTGCCTTGGCCTTTGCACCTTCATCATCCACCTTAACGTTTAGTGTACCCAATTCATAAATAAGAGACAACAAAGCAAATTATTAACTGCATGTTAAAATACTGACACAGCAATTTCTTGCACATAAATATAAACAATTCCTCACCACCTCTAATGAATATATGAGTACTGATATATATTTATTTACATGAGGAAAGGGAATCAGTTTCCTAGATAATTCAAGTGAGATCTGGGGTTTTGATATAGCTCATGTTCCTGTGAAAACCAGCCAATGTTCCAAACTCCAGGCATACTCACCATCCTCAGAAAATATTTCACTGTTCAACAAGTAATCCCTTTCATCCTTCTCTCCTTGATCAACATATTTTCCTTGTACCTCAAGAGGGTCTGATGGCAGAAAACTTCCAACTGGTCCTGGGTTAAACTTGGGGCTCAAAATTTCATCCTCACCTGGTGCCTCTCTGGCAGTATCTCCTTGCTTGAGTGGATTGCATTCATTCTCTTTGCATTCTATAAATAGCCAATAAGCAGAATGGCCTAATGGGGCCTTCTAGTATTTAATGACCTCTCATTTTGGTATAGCCTTTTTACTCTGTTTTGGGTGACTGTTCTGGACATATGGAACCTGGTCAAGACTGCTTGGCACCTGGAGTGTTTAATTCAGGATATTTTATCTGGAGGCTCTTTGGAAATGGTGGTAAGAAATTTGGCCATCTCTTCTATAATCCTTATATGACACCCCACCAACATCTGTTGCACTTGTGTAGGCATAGTTTGCTGACTAGCCCCTATTATTTGAGTCTCAATAAAAAACACCATCAAAGATCTCAAACAAACCCCTGTCATATGAAAAACTGGTTATGTGTTTCTTTGACAATAGATGTGTAATGCTTTCTGAAAATGAAATGATAGATTTCATCATGTTGCTCTTCACTCCAAATTCTTTATCAAGGCTGTGGCATACTGGTCGAAAGTAAAAGGTTTTTCTGTGTAACACCCCAACCATGATAGAGCATATTACTACAAATAGTGAATCATGAGAACCACCTGGTCAGCCTCTGCCACTCTACAGAAATTAAATAGTTCTCACAAACCCTCGGACTTTCTCCTACTTTGCCTGTGAACACCTTTACTTAATAAACTTTGATAAGTATGCCAGTGGGACCAAGGTTGTGGCCTCTTTCTCCCACATTGTTGCTGATGCTCAGTTATCCATGATTCATGATTGTTGCATGTTTTTACCTCCCTCAGCAGGGCACTGTCTGTCAGGCCTCCTTTTGATGGCACTGTTTTTTCCCATTTTCTTATCTCCTTGAGTTCAACCACTGTTCCTAATTATTCATCCATCCCAGGCTCCAAAGTATCCCCATGATAATTTTCCACTGCTTGCATTCTCATGCTAGCTTCTTTACTGGCCTGGCTAGTTCCTTCCTGGACTCTTTCTGTAGCACTTGGACAAACCCTTAAAGCTCCTCTACTCTTCCCTTCTATTTCAGAACTTGGAGGTCTTTATCAATCTCTTTTGTCTCCTTACCAGTTACTTTGCCCCTTACATAATATCCTCCTTACCTTCATATAATCTGTCCTGGTTCTCTGCTTGTGACTCCCACAGATTCTTAATGGAGTCCCCCTGTTCCTTCAGACATTTCCTTACCTCCTTCCTTCCTTCCTTTAGACCATTGTAAATTTGGGATATGGACCCATGGAAGGACACTTCTTACTTGGTTGCCCAGTCTCAAACTAAAAAAATCTCCCCTCTCAATGTTTGTACAGTCTCAATTGTTTTCCTTTATGGTCTCCCAGATATCCTTTGAATTGATTGTGTACATCTATATACCCATTTTGGAAATCTATTCTTAGACTTTCTAACTTCTCTTCCAAGACTTGGAATGTATTGTCCATTGCCCTATTTCTAGTTTCATTTTTTCCCCCAACTTTTGGTCTCTTTCTTCCATCTTCCTATATATAGTCAACATCTCTTCCCTTTTCTTCCTTTCTCCTTTCTTTTTGCTTTCTTTTCCTTATCTCTTTTTCTTTTTCCACCTTGTTTTGTTCCAACATTTTGAACAGGGCTGCTAATATACCCCATGCCTGCATTCACTGTCTATTCCAAACCTTGCTTTGGCCTTCCCCCACATTATTCCTTAGTACATAACAAGCTTTCTTTAGGCTCTGCCTCTGCACAGCTTTTCATGCTTACTTCCCCCACTATATCTGCTTTTGTACCACTACTATCTTCTACTATTTCTCTCCCTGACCTCAACATCTTTCTTTTACTCTTTGCCATCTTCTCCCACCTTTCTTCCTTTGCCTTATTTTCTCTCTCATTATCTCTTCTGTACTGTTGTCCATTTAGTTAATGTATTCTCTTTTTTCAAATGGCATATTGCCATCTCTCCCAATAAAGAGATTGTCTATGGATTAAATGACCTACCACTGTAATCTATTTATACCAACGTAACACCTTAGTGACTTATTCACACATATAACAAAAATTATTAATAGTAAATTTTGTTTCACCCATGCTTTCTTTCTGCATAATCTTTAGATAAATTTTCCATTGTTAACCTGTGATTACTTCCTTGTGACTTTTCTAAGTTTGGCACTCCAAAGACAAAATAATTAATCACATAATTAATCTCACCTAATCATTGCTATATTCACTGCTCAATCCAATTCACTTGAAACACAGAACAAAATTTTCTAATAGTGAATGCTTTAAATTTTTCTCCCTCTAACAATAAATTTATATGAGGAACACTAACTTGTTCAAGTTACCTCAGGCACAAGTTTCCGGTAGGTGAGAGACACACATATATTGAAATGGAATCTGAGGTTCAGATTATGTTTCACAGTCCTATTCTATCCCTCACCAACAAACTGGATTCAAATCCCAGTCCTATGTATATATATGCACCTATTTGTTTCAATTTTTTTTTAATTTTGTATTCAAAATAAACGTAAACAAGAGATTTAATAACCTTAAATTAAATAAATCAATAATATTTCATATAATTTTAATAGGTTGTATATGTGCGTAAATTACATGTATATATTAAAAGTGATGGGGGATTAAGTATAAATTAAATATTTATATTTGTATATGTTATATGAAAATGTATATTTAAAATTTTATTTATTAAAAATACATATGTATGTAATGGCGGGTGGAATAATACATACGGTTTGGTAGCATGTAAAAGCATTTTAAAACAAAATCAATTAGCATGATTAAATTATTATCTATATTAGAAAATTAAATAAAGTTCATAAACAAAAGTTATCATTTAATAAAATCTATTTCTGAGTCAGAAATAGATTTAGAACAATTGTGTCAAAAATACTAATCCGTTTGCATTGTTTTACACTACCTGATTCACAAAGGAGAAATTCCTTACTAAAAAAAAAGCTGTTTTGCAATATTATTTTATAGCCACAGGTATTACAACTGAATAGCATTCCTTAGATAAACCGGAGTCATATAAATAGGACCCAAAATTCAGTCATCAGGGGAGCATGTAGATTCGTAAGGCATCTACCGAACGGGTCTATGTCACTCAAAATTTCAAGAAACACTTCTCTCCATGACCTGGCCAACTCAACTCCAGCCAGCCAGCCACTAAAGATGAACCTATACCATGAGAATCAACCGGTGATCTGCTGCCTGCTTTACAAAGGTAATGCTGTAAAGTGCCGCCTTTATGAACTCACAACTTTCTCCTGATTAACTTTTAAAATATGAAAGAATTTAATATTAATTATTTGTAGGGTTTATAGTCATTTTACTCTATAACCCTTTCAATTAGCCTCGTAAATTCTTTCATTTTTAATTTAATGCAGCAATTATTTTATTAATATTTTATCTAATATATATATATTTTAAATGCTAAATGATATTTCAATGTACTCCCACCCTCGCCAGTATAGTTATTTTTACCTTAGCTCCTTGCATTAGATAGGAGTAACACTTCATTTTTAATTAGTTTGTTTTTACTTTTAAAACTATAACGCTTGCTAGGTTGGGAAAAGATTATTTTTAAAAAAAATGTTTTACTAATTATTATACTTTTTGCGTAAACAACAGAGGGAGAAATAAAGTTTCACCTTTGATTAGTTTACGATTTATACAATGTTAATAATCTCCATAAGAGTGCAATATTAATGCAAACTAATATGTTAAATATATATATTACTTTTTATCTCTTTATTCTCGCCCATCTAAAAATATATATGAATATTTTTCTTAAAGCACACCTTAGACTTTATTGTATACTATGTTATACATATGTGGGTTTTTATTAAATAAGTGTAATGAAAGGGGGGAGGGGATTTAGAACTTTCGCTGATATTAAAAATACTTTTCTAATAATATCTTTAAACTTCGTTTAATAACTACGATCATACCATTATCTTTGATGTTATTATTATAGGCTGTAAGCTTAATTATAGATTTTGACTAGTTATTAGTCCATCCCAAAGCATTGTTAGCATAAGCCACTCATGTTTTTAAGCTTTATCTAGAGATGTGCATCAGAATCCTCAAGTCATCTCATTTTCATTCCAGGTCATAAACAGGGTGATGAATGTCCCTGGACCATATATATGCTCATGTAGCAATGCATGGGAAAATTCCGGCAAAGTTCGACCCATTGCAATCCCTTTGTCAACCGATTCCACAAAATTTGGGGTGGCAAGTCGGCTAGACTGTTTTCTTTTATATGATAAAGCACCTCAAAAATTTGGATCCGCCAATATTCATCCATTATGCTAACACCGTGTCACTTTATATTAGATCCCTCTTTTCAAAAAGCTCAAGCTTATAAATATCTGTATCTAATGTTATGTTCTAATTAAATGTATCTCATAAATTAAATAACTTTTGATGTGTCGCTTAACGACTCTCTATATATAATTTAGAGAAACAACTCCACATACGTTTGACATGCAAATAAAGTAAATAAATCTTTTATTAAAAATTATTTTCTTATATATTAAACTTATGATAGCTTGGTCAGTTAGTTAATCGGCAATTATGTAACACATTCTGAGATCAGTCAATGTTGTGTTTTTGTTTGTAATTCAGGCAAATCATTATAAATTGTATACTTTATAAATGCGCTAGATTAATTGAAATGTCATTATGCCGCATCAAAATTCTCCAAACTTATTTGTAAATACTTAAGCTCAAGTGTGAGTAAGCACAATATAATTTATTTGTAATACGAGGCTAATCACCATTTAATATAATTCAAATATATATTTTTATTTCTATTTGTTCGTTATTAAATATAATTTTAAAATTAAACACTGATCATTGCTCATTCTTTAGTTAATTGATTTAGTTAACTTTTAAATGTCATGATTTGTGGAATGATTTAAGATCCCACTAAAATTAAGCAGAAGTACTTGTCTGTTTTAAAATGTATATGCACATTTGACATGATTTTCCCCTGAGTCTCTTTGTTTCTCCGATGTGCGATGTCGGCCGGTGGTAAATTAAATATTCCAGTATCATTGGATTTGTTGCTCATAAGCTAATAGATCTGGAATCTGGGCATGCAGGGCAGAGTTCATGATTGTTCCTGACATATGTATCTCGCACATGATTGGACTCGAGGTACTTTTGCTTAGATGCTAGATCTTGTTATGTGGACAGACAATTCCGATTGGTACAATATATGCATATGAATGATAGTAGACCTCACAGTATGCATCAGCAAATTATATAACTAAAAAAACTTTGCTATTAAGCCAGTGTCATATTTCAATTTTACAAAGTTTATTCTTCACTCTTATATATAAATTGACAACAAAACCGAAGCTAATTTCAGCTATTGCCTTTTCTAACAATTGAATGTTCAATTCTGGTAAAAAAAAAACGTATATATTTGTTGAAAAATGTCTTTGAGAAGCAACATTCTTCTCATCTACACAACCACTCTGGATTCTGTTCAGGGTTGTGAAAAATAATTCAGGCCTCATGATTGAGCAGCCATCTTCAGAAAAAAATATTACATTGTTGGGAAGAGTAAAAATTAACATATATATTTGCATCAAGGTGTGGTCAGTTCAAAAGTAATTGGTGTGCCCCCAATTAGGCAACCATATCTGTGGAAAAAAATACATATACACAAATATTGTTAATAAAAATTTTTTTTCCCAACAAATATTTTTTTTTTACATATACAAAACACTCTTTTCAGGGTTCATAGCCCCACATTGGGCTCTGTCTCTGGAAAAAAATCCTATGTAATGGTATATTTGTACATTCACACAACAAAATCCATAGTTTTGGCAAATTATCCCAAGTCACATTCTCATTTGGTAATTTAAGTTGAAATATATGTTACATCATAATTTAAAAGTATTATATAAATTCAAATTACAAGTTACTACCCAAATATATTTTAAGGTTTGTAATTCTGAAGGAGTTAATTACAGTGGGGGAATGCTAACAAATTAAGAGATGTCTTTTATTGAATTAAAATTGATAGATAATAATGGTGAGATGAAGCTTTGATTATAACAATATAAGCATTCAAGAGTAATTGCTGTTAACATAAGCATGAGAAGCAATCTTAGAAAAAGTAGATTAAATTCTTTAAGGGAAGGTAATTAGATAATGAGTGTTAACTGGCATATCTTATCATTATAGTTACATTAAGTTTCCAATAGGGGATAATCAATGTTTGTAATAGTATGTTTTATTAATTGGTTGGATCACAGTAAAATGCCTCCTGTGATTCAATTATTTCATTATCAATCTAATGGTTATATTATATTTAGAATAGAATACTTATGATCCCTAAGATAACCATAGGATACCATCAATTATTTTAAATAATGGAATTTTGTTAATTCTTATTTTGAAATTCTTAAAGCATAGAAGAGTAGTTTAATTCATTATTTAAATTAAATATTATGTTAGTCATTATTTGTTGTAGGGATTTTACCAATGATTATAATAGGATGGTAGTAAGTTTCCACAATAGCAATCTATTGGGGAATGTATTTTATATATTTCTCAATGTTAAGACCACTCCCTTATAACCATCCCTAAAGTCTATCTTATGTTTTAATACTTAACAAGTTTCAAGACCCACAAAGAGTCTTATACTTTATTTTTGTTATACTTCATGGTTTATTATTGTGCTAGTATAGTAGAGAAAAGAAAAGAGAAGGTAGGGTAAGGTAGAGAACTGTGTTGGAAGAACAACCAGAAGGGAGGCTT